>JAZHYW010043868.1:0-66640 GCA_037355805.1 Ixodes ricinus | reverse complement strand
ACGGGGACCATACGGATGCAGCGTACTCTAGCTTTGGGCGGACTAAATTCAGGTACGCGATCTGTTTCACTTTAGGGAGGGCGAGTCTTAAGTTCCTTCGTAGAAAACCCAGTGTGCTATTTGCCTTAGCGATTATGTGATTAATATGAGTGGCCCATGTTAAATCGCTTGTTATATGAAGACCAAGATATTTGTAGGATGAAGCACTACTGAGAACTCTGTCGTTAATATTGTAGGTGTAAGAGGATAGTGACAAAATACGAGAAAAGGTTAGCACTTTGCATTTATCTAAGTTCAACGACATCTGCCACGTGTCACACCAATGAGCGATGGATGATAAGTCGGTTTGCAGGGATGAATGATCGTCAGTATTCGTGATTGTGCGATAAATTACGCAGTCATCTGCAAAGAGGCGGATGGTGGAAGAGACACAAAGAGGGAGATCATTAATGCAGATTAGAAAAAGAAGTGGTCCGAGTACGCTTCCTTGAGGGACGCCTGATGTTACGTTAGTTCGAGATGACTCTGAGTTATTTGTGACGGTGTATTGAGAGCGACCAGAAAGAAATTCTGATATCCAGGCGATGATAAGGGGATAAATTTTAAAATGGTGAAGTTTGGTTAAAAGAAGAATATGAGGTACCCTATCGAAGGCTTTTGCAAAGTCAAGAAAGATGGCATCGACTTGTTTTTTATGTTCAAGGTTAGAGTGAATGTTATGTACGAATTCTAGGAGTTGCGTTTCACATGACAGTCCTTTCCTAAATCCATGTTGATTAACGTTGAGAAG
Source organism: Ixodes ricinus (assembly GCA_037355805.1). Lineage (NCBI taxonomy): Eukaryota > Metazoa > Arthropoda > Arachnida > Ixodida > Ixodidae > Ixodes > Ixodes ricinus. Next base: position 65,850 of record JAZHYW010043868.1, on the reverse strand, counting down.
ATTATTGAACTCAATATATTTTATGACGTTAGAAAATATGATGTGTTCAATAATTTTGGATGGGATACTAATGAGCGATATGGGGCGATAATTAAGAGGTGAATTTCGGTCTCCGGACTTATGGATAGGGATGACACGGGAGATTTTCCAGTCAGGGGGAATGTAACCAGAAGCAAGGGATTCACGGAAAATGTCAGACAGAAAGAGAGATGATATGTGTTTGGTGTTGAATAGAATCTTGAAATTGATGAGGTCATCCCCTGTACTTGAGGTAAGTTTCTGATTTTCGATGGTTTTTAAGACACCGAACGGGCTGATAGTAATCACTTCCATTCGTGGATGATTAGGAATATGAAGCTCCGGAACAGTGTTAAGGTTTTCGTTGGTAAATACAGAACAAAAATATTTATTTAGGCAATCAGCACACTGCTTGTCAGTTAAAGCCAGTCCTTCGATGTTAGTGAAAGCGAAAGGGGTGAGAGGTTTAGGATTGATCATATTCCAGAACTGTTCGGGATTATCAGACAATACTTTTAATAGGTCTTTTCCATAAAATTTCGATTTAGCTTTTGCAATTTCTTGCCTGTATAATTTTTAACATTCTTCATATTTATTCCGTGCCTCCTTATTGGCGGGTGATAGCTTAACTCTCTTAAATAACCTCTTATTTTTGTTTCCTATTCTCTTAATTGCTTTAGTAAACCATGGATTGTGTCCGTCGGTTTTAATATTAACCAGGGGTACGTATTTCCGGGCTAAAAAGGATAACTTATTTTTAAATTGGATCCAGTTTTGTTTAACAGTCAGCAAACGAAATGTTTCACGAAATTGTTCGTAAAATATTTCTAATTCTGTGTTAATTGAAGCGTAGTCAGCTTTTTTATAATCTCTAATTTGTTTTTGGTTAGGGCATTTGCGTTTAATAGGAAAGGAGAAATTAAAATGTGATATGAGGTGATCAGTGAGCCCAGGAAGTAATGAAAGGTTATTAACAATACTAGGATCTGTAGAAGGACAAAGGTCCAGTATGTTGCTGCTCTGAGCAGCGATTCTTGTTGGTTGATTAATAAGCTGTTGGAGGTTGAAATCTAAACACATATCCATAAGTTGTTTTGATTCATTATTGCTGGTAGATAAGGTGTCCCAATTAATGGCGGGATAGTTAAAATCACCGAGAAGTACAGGAGTTGCTTTGGGAAATTTTGAACATAAGTTGCTAAGACACTCGTGTAATAAAGGAACAAAGTCTCTACTCATGTCAGGTGGTCTGTAACAAAGGCCAAGCAGTATCTGTGTTGAAGGTGACGAAATATGGATCCAAACCATCTCCAAGCCAGTCGCTGTAACCACTAACGATGACGACAAGCGGTTGTTTATCGCTATCTATTAACAATTATACTTAATTTTAACAACCCATCTGCACCCATATTATCATATTATATTATTAGAATACTTCTAGTATTATATCATAAGTAATTCTCTACCAAACTTGATCACATCAACAATAATTTTCGAGCTCGATTTTTTTTTTTTGGCGGGCGAAAGTTTTGTTAGAATATAGATTGCTTGTTTTTATAACAAACGTTAGGCAATCAAATAAAAATATAAATTGATTTAAATACGTCGAACAGCCATCCTCTATTCGATCTTCTCTGATATCAACCAGAGGAACCCAGAGGAGCCAGCAAAAGGTAGCCATCGAAATAAAAGAGCGGCAAAGTTTTTGGGAATTTTTGATAGTCTGCACGCGCAGGAACAAACACGCAGGCAAGAACTGAAACATTGCGCCCCCCCCCCCTCCCCCCCCCAAAAAAAAAAAAAGATAAATTACACGTTTCTAAGCTTGGGAGCCTCGCGAAGACCTGACGACGCTGGACTCATAATTATTCCCAGCCCATTACACAATCTCCACTCTCCCCAAACGAAGCACGCACGTAGAAAATAAAGCATAAATAGACGGACATCGATATCAAACACACAATAGAGGAAGCCGATTGACGCGACGGAATTCAATTACCGAGGGCTTAAAAGAAAGAAACGTCGCGGCTACTCCTATCGACAGGCGCCATTCCGTCGCCTCTACGGCTTGACGATAAAAAAGAAAAAAAAAACGCCAGCCGTTCGAGGAACAAAAGCAGACGGCGTAGGCTCGCATCCCTGCGGCCGATGAATTAAAATCATCGTGGATTATCCGCATCGCTCATCGGGCTTTTCTAACAGGGACCACTTCCGTGGACCAACCAGTCCGCGAAGAGTCAGTGACCATCGACTAATTGCCGTGAGCCAGAGATAGCTTCGCGAGACTGCACATGGCTCGGGATCCATCACGGCAAGGACAACCGCCAGCAAAGATCGTCGGGGAGCGTTAAAGGACAGGCCAGATGGATTGTTTCGATGGTCTACGCAACAGAGACACACACACACACAAGCGCACGCAGCCACTTCGTGCACACGACAGCGGAGTCCACCATCCAGACAATGGATTTACACCATTCCATCTCCGCGGTGGTCAGATCATACACAAAAGGGCGCGCGTATGTGTTCTTGGAGGCTGCGCGCACGCGGAGCAGATTGCGTTTGTCCGTGAGTGTGTTCGATGAATGTGTGCGTGTGCACGGCAGCTGCGGAATGAATATGCATCCATCAGGAAGAACCGACGACGTTTGTTCTCCATCTGCGCCTTTCGTCCAGTGCTCAACTCTCCGTTTCATCCTAACTTGGCAAACGGCGAAGGCCACGCTCCCAGCGAGCCAATCAGCGTGTCGGAGGGATACACGTGACTACCTCACTAGTTTTTCGCAGTGCTGTCGAAGCCACGCGAGGGTTAATCTTCTTGGGGGACAAAACGACGTCTGGGACACACAGCGGAGGTCTGGAAAGAGGGGAGTTCCTCCTTCCCCTCTTCTCCAACTGCCCTTAAGCTCTCGCCCATGTAGCTTTTTGTAAGGACTGTCACGTGCTTCGCCTCCGTCCTTCTGATTGGCTCGGGAGGGCCATAGCCTCCGCCCTTTGCCAAGTTGCGGGGAAAGAAAGTATAGAAACCCCTGGCCGAATGACGCTTAACAAAGAGAGAGAGAGAGAGAGAGCAACAGTTGCAGTGCAGCCACATCGTAGCGTTGTTCTTCTCAGCGCAGCGTAACCAACAGGAAAGGTGCGTACTTACACGTGCACAGATCCGTCTAAATGCAGCGGGTAATACCCGTACAACTTCTAACCCATTATGCGGTTCTGATCAGTCACGAAATGGAAACGAGAACCATAATGCCAGAAGGCACTAACGGGTGACGGCACAAACTAGTTAATGAGTGAGCATACTGCACCCACCATCAGCACGGCGCAAGGCGGAACTGCGTTTCTGTAAAACAAAACAAAAAAAACACACCGCAAAAAATATAAATAAATGACGGCTTTAGAGCGGTTGCCAAGATTCCTAAGCAATTTCTTCCGATTATCTGTTTTGCAAGCGGAGCAGCAGACGCTTCATGGTACGATCTTCTCTCCTGGTGGCCGCTGCCAGCATGAAGATCCCTGGCTCGTCTTGAGACCCCAGGCGGCTGATGCTGGTGCTGGCGGTCGTCTGCTACGCGCGGCACAAGAAGCCGCCAGCCTTCCGAATACGACTTGGCCTGGCTTGGCTCGTTGCGAGAACTCGCTCCCCCGCTCTGTCTTAAGACGCGCAGAGCCATCCATCATAAGCGGCCCATAGAAATTAGATGTCCCGGATTATTCATTAAAACTCGGCAGGCCTCGCTTCGCCGAGCGGGGTCCCTTACGGAGCAAGAGGAGAAAAAACATAAAAGGATAGCAAAAAAGAATGAAAAGAACTGGAGGAAGCGTCAGAAGCGTGTCGGCCACTCTTTCCCTTCGCAGTTTTAATTACGCGGCGGCGTTCGCGCAGATAGGACGCACATGCGTCGTCTGCGTACAGACATGTCTTCAGCAGGCGACGTCCGCGGCAAAGCTGCGACTTTTTACTAAGACTAACCAACGAGAGCTCCACGAAGAAAAGCAGCACAAAAGCAGACGGCGGAGCTCAGCAGCTGCTCCGGAAAAGCCCGAAGAGTCACCAGACATTAACTGAAGAGAATGACACGTCCACGTTGCTAAGGATGTGGTATGATGCATCAGGTGACCACAAGCAGAGACCCTAAGATACGTGCATAGGAAGATCTGAAGTGCGATGCCAACGTTGACTCGCGTGTGTGGAGTTCCTTGGTATATACTTCTCATAAACACGCAAATCTGTGGCGGGCGGGCTTGCAAGTGTTGATATTTAATACTAAACTACCTTCGACGTAATTTGGGTAAGTTATAGCGAAGAATATCTGCATGAAGCTTCACCTCTTCACAGTTTGGTTTTGTCACTAATGTGACCACTTCAAACTTTTCGCAGAGCTCTCGAGAAGCTGAGACCGGCCGTTCGAGTTCGCATGAAGGCTGAACTCCGCGGAGCAAATACGCGGCGAACATCCGGCGAACTTCGCCCGATGACACGCTCGCGCTCAGGGCGCGTGCGCAACGGCCACTCTTCCGATGCAGAGCAAGGCGAATGCCGCCCGGCGAAATTTGTCGGTTGTTCGCAGCACTCTCGCTTCATGCCGTCCAGCTATAACAAGCCACTCATGATAACGTCCACAATATTTTCTTCAAAGCGTCTCGTCGTATCAATATGTCCTTGTCGTGGTCAGCGTCTCCTCCCTTATCTGCTTCTTTACGGAGTACGCGTTGTTTCGTTTTCAGCTTAGCCTCAGAAATTTGCCATGTATACTAGGGCTACAAGCCTAAAAACTCCAGCTCCTACGCGTTTCACGCTCTTTTGCAACAGCCCTAGCAGAAGCACCCACACTTTGGAGCTTCGTTGAAACACCACCAGGCGGCGACTCCCAACATCCCGTTGCAGACAAACAAACCATGCGCTCGCTCCCCGCTCGCTGAGGGACCACCCCGGTTCAAATATAGAGGCAGGCTGTAGAAGGTTGCGCGGCTTAATTGCCATTAGGAATTATTAGTAATCCGGCCGCCCTGACATATTGACCAGGAAAGAAAGCAACGCGAGGTCGACCGCGGCGTATTAGCGGGCGAGACCCGGCACAGCAAAACGTGGACGTTCCCCGCCGTTTCATTACCGGCTCGTTTCATTACGGCCCAGGCATAGCGAGGTCGTGCTTGTTGTTTCAACCGGCCTCGGGTCCCTCCTCCCGAGTAATTGCCGGAATTAGACGAAGGCGCGGAGGCCCCCAGCCATTCTTCCCGCCATTTTCGGTAATCCACCCATGCCTCCATCCACCTCTATAGGCCGACAGGGCGCTGGAAGCTATAGCGTGCTCGTGGACCAGTCATGCTTGTACCTTTCGCCACCGTGATCACGTTCCGGCCCATACAAAAGCGCAGACAGAGAAGGTCAGGTGGGGGAAGGGAGGCAGCTGACTGGTCTGGCCGCGCTGTCAGCTTAGGGGTGAACTGAGTATAGTCGGTACATGGGCGCAGTTGCGTGGAACACACGCATGGCAGCACCATCTACGCCGAAGGCCAGCCATTGCCCCGCACCAAGCGGGAAAGGGGAGAAACGAAGGGAAGGAGAGCGCAATTAACCCGACGCAACTATCCACCGTTACGCGAGGAGGGCACGAACGAAGCAGGGAGGCTCTCCTCAACTCCGGGGTCCCCGTGGCAATTCGCGCGGGGTGTATCGCGCACAGGTGGGCGGGCCCGCGCTGCCCAAAATTGCATTACGGCTAATTGGGACGCTTTAACTCATTCGATTACGAGCTTCAATTGCGGGACGGGGTGGGCCCGGGTCTTCTCGAACCTCGAGCCGTCTTCATTCGTTACTTTTAGGAATCTTTTTTCTTTCTCGTCGGTCTTTAATCGCAGCCTCCTTCATTGGCTCAATAGCCCCTTAAAACGGCAACCACCTGTCTCCGTGGGTGCGGCGTTTCTAAAGAACAGAACTTCAGGCGTGCAAGCAAAAAAAAAAAAAATCATTAGCATAACGTTTTTGCAGATGGAGGCACGTAGACATGATTTGATCCTCAAAATTGCTTCTCGAACCTCGGGGTACGTAGGATAGCCCGTGGCAATCAACCCCGTTGAATCGCGGATTTTCTATGCCCCCTTCCCCTCCCCTTTTCAGCGCGAGGCCCTCCCAAATGACGATGCCGTGGCGTCGGACCTTCGACGTCCCCCTCCCGGAGGCCTCCAGCTGACGGTGCAGTGGAAGCTACACGCCCGCTGCACCAGTCACACACCCGTATCTGGCCACGCCATCACGCATCCACCCATACCCACGCGCAGTCACGTGACAAAAGGAAGGCGTTTGATTGGTCCGGCGAGCACGTACCTTCCACCGCACTGTCAGCTTACGGGTGAATAGGTAGGTGACGTATAGGGAGACGTTGGCGAGGCGCACACTCCAAGCTCATGCGCACATTCTTGGACAGGCACGCGGGTGGAAGATGGAGAGAAGGCCGTACCTCGGCTGCACACACGGCCCAGCGGAAGCGGTGATATATAATCGCGGAGAATCGCACTTTTGCCAGAAAGGTTAATTAGCGGCGGCTCGGTGATAGATGGACACTTCTTGAGCTTTTGTTTGTTGCTCAAGCCGCCGCTCCCCTTCCCTTTTTTATTCCGCCAACTTTGTTCCCGGTTTGCTGCTCGGCCGTGCTGAATGCCCGGACCTCCGAGGTAGACACGAAGGATCTTCGGTGAATAGGGCGCGCTGCATTCGCGCGCTGTGTACCAGCGTGGCGTTCCAGTCGCCGATCCAGCGCGCGTATCCACCCGTGAGTTATCGATGCGTTCGCCTCGGAAGTTCTATGTACACCGGCGATGGGCTACGGCTATGTTTCGTGGATTGGAACGCAGGACGAATTGGATCGGCAGCGTACGCTACGCGCGGTCGATAAGATCGTCTTCCGCTTTGTGGCCATTGTCCGATCCGGCCTAATAGCCGGGCTCGGATTCGCAGCAGGGCGCCTTCAAACGCCTCATACGCAACTCTGCCCTGCTTTCATTGGCTTCTTTTTTGTTTTTGTTTGGTACATTGCCCGATCATTGTCTGGGAGAAAGACTGGCCGACAGCGTTGGATGGATCGTGGTCATATCGTTCGTTCGATAAAAAGCGCTAATTACCTATAGTGCACAGTTTGGACGTTGCGCAGCGACCCGTGCCGGTATGAACTGGAACCTAGCGATTCAATATATTATGTTTCTTCTTTCAGTGATTACTGTGTAGAATTAATCTTCCACGTCCATACCCTTACGAAAACAATTCAGACTCTTTCAACTTTCTATTTAGTCACGCCGTATCGATAATTTTCGATAGACTTTCTTTCAACTCAAGTCTATTGACTCCAGACCACACAAATGGTGCAGAATTTTTATCACCCCGTTTAAAATGCTTTGGCACCACATTTGTATAGAATTTCTATGGACTAGAATCGACAGAACATTAAGATGCAGAGCGGAGAAGCGACACCACACCCAGTGGGAGCAGCCTTAAGAAGGCAGCTTTTTTCGACTGTGAAAAATAATTATCGCCTCTTGCAATGATTTAAAGTTGGAGATCTAGTTCCCCAACCCTCATAAACCACATTTCGTATAAACTATATACGAAAAAAATGCAACATACTTGTAATCTTTTTATCTTTTGGGATGGTCCTCGTTCGAGTGATTGCCTTTAAAGTGTAAATTATATAACGGCAGAGCAGTCAACATTACTGAATTACTAGTGCGGGACATGGTGCCCAACACAGGTTCCGACTTTTTGTCAAATAAACGTGTCTTCATTTACCGTATTTTAAGGACTATCCATGTTCGAAAGTGGACGCGTACTGTTTACAGGCACGGGCTATGCGAAGATCCTTTTTTATAGATTGCTCATTACGACCACCTGTGACGGTTTTGGGTAATGACGAGTATGTTAGTGATCATTTATTTACGATACAAGCTTCTTTTGCGAGCTAATACAGCAGGTATTTGAGAAGGAGAGCTGTGTGATGGTTTTTACGTTCGGATTAGGCACCAAGTGCGGACTAAAGTCCTGAAAACGCGTTAGTCAATGTTCTGATCAGGCCATTAATATCCGCAAAAACAGTTCAGGCATGAAAAGTGGCAAAGAGTGCATGTATGCAAAAATTACCAACTAACACAGACTGTTTCCGATTTCACACGTTCCCAGGGTTCTTCGCAGAGTGTACTTGATTGATTATTTGTGAGTGACCAATTTCAGGAGGAGATTGACGTCGCGGACGGCATAGACGACAACAATATCGAGGTGGCGTCCCTAAAATTAGAGCCTGCGCCGAAAGACAACAGTAAAATAACTCATATTGCAGACTATAATTGGGCAAACGATGTGGCCATCTTCGATTACTTTGATTCTCGTTTCGACCCTTTTTATTAACTTTCCCATCGGGCAGATATTAGTACAAGTGACCTCGGGAATTCCTTCAAACTAATGGTTTCCCATTGTATCAGCAAAGATATCCCGACCTAAATAGAAAGAACAGCACAACGTAACCCATGGACAACGCGTGAAATCATTCCCACTAAACGGAAAATAGACTTCAGAAACAAAGATCAAGAAATGCGCAAGTAAAAGACAGCAAATCACGAACCTAACTAAAGAGCTTAATTGGCAAAGCAAAGTGCCAATGAAACTTTTTAGAACGGGATCCTTTACTCATTCATTCGAACAAAACCCAAACAATAAAAAAAATCTTTTGCCGGTACATTAATTTGCGCATAAAACCAAGCCATGATGCTACAACCGAAGGAAGTGCGGCTAAAGGTCCGTCCAAAGAGGATACTTCAAAACTCGTAAGCAACACTTCCATCTGTGTTTTTATTTTTTTAGGGGGGTGCCGGGGGGGTTGTCAAATTTCGCCCGTGTTTTCCACGGGGGTCTATCAGGTGGGTCCGGACAGCCACTCACAAGCTCTGTTGGCTGTCCGCCAGTCGCTCAAGGCGTCCGCTGCTCTTCAGGTCCCGAAAACGGGAAAGGGAAAGGCTGTGTTCGAAATCTTGCCCAAATAGATCCTAGCTACTCCGGCGGGTCGTGTCACGTGATAACACAGATTGAGCGACGCTGGACGCGAATACGTTTTTGAACGCAAAGGTACAAAAACCTTAAGCGCCGTTCCCACTCTTGCGAACGAGTAAGACCTAGAGAGACCAGACCGGTTTTTAAGCCTTTTGCTACTTCTTAGGACCGGATGCGCTACAGCAGAGCTGGTCTAAAGATCGCAAGGCTTAAAACCGGTCTCTCTAGGTCTTACTCGTTCTGCAAGAGTGGGAACGAGCCTTTAGCCTGGAGTAAGATCGAGTCAATCTTGGAACACGTCCAAGGATACGGGGCCCGGCAGAGCAGATATACAGGGTGTCACAAAAGAAAACTTACAGGGTTTTTTTCGCCGCAAAAATAAACTAGGCATCGCCGAACGCTCATTCTCCGCCCCAAAGGTAGCGCTAGAGGTCACAACCAGATGCCAAAGTTTCAGCCCGATCCCATACCTTATTCAAAAGTTATGAGTGATTTTCTGAAAATTTCAATGGAAAAATGGAGCCCGTTTTCGCCAGTTTTCCGTTTCTGGTGCCATAGAGCCCCATGTATTTGAAAACTCCGTCAGCCGCCATTTTCCCATTGAAATTTTCAGAAAATCACTTATAACTTTTGATTAAGGTATCGGATCGGGCTGAAACTTTGGCATCTGGTTGTGACCTCTAGAGCTACCTTTGGGCGGAGAATGAGCGTTCGGCGATGACTAGTTATTTTTGCGGTGAAAAATACCCTGTAAATTTTCTTCTGTGACACCCTGTATAAAGAACGCTCAAACGCTTTGAGGAAGGAGGCTTTCTTCCGTCTCCTAATGACAGTAAGAAATATTCAGTCCTACAAAGTATATGGTTTAGTTCTGACGCTAAGGGGCAGCCAACTGGGGATGAAAACATCAGAGGTGCATCCAAACCTCAAGCTGAACTTTTTACAAAACTGGGTAGAACGCAGCACGCGCTTTAACTATTTCTTCGAGTGACAAAATGAGAAGTCTTCGAAAGTCGCCTGAAAGTTTAAAATGCGTCTTACTCCCATCAAAGTGTAATCACGTAAAATTAGTTAAACACACAGGAGCATCCTAGGAGCTATAAATTTAAAAAAAGGAGGATATCGTCAGTGACGGTACTGCATGAACCTCCGTTCAGTGCGATGCAATTAACGCAAGAAATTCTCGACGGATTTTGAGAAACACCGTAAATATGTTCGACATCAATCTTATAGAGCTCTGGGAAGGGAAAGGAGACCTAATTCGAGGCTCGTCTTTCTTGTCATAGAAAAACGAAGCAACGATAATTTCAACGAAATCCCAAACATAGCGCGTTGAAATTAGACGTTGATCGTTACAGTCACGGTTGGTTACATAAACATCTTTTACACAAGCCCATAAAAACGTTTTTCATAAGTCACTGACATTGACCGAAAGCAGCGGGGCGCACAAAAAGGTCCGATCAAGCCTTTCCTTACACGCGATATTTTTTTTGTGTGCGCTTAAACCTTTACACGTGTATGCAGTACAAACATAATTTATTCCAAGCATGGTCAGGCGGACGCATGTTAGTAAATGAAATATTCTGTACTTCAAGGCTCGCGCAAGACGTCATTGTTAGTAGATCTCCGGCCCGCCCCTAGCGGTAAACACGCTGAAGCTTGATGAGAGGACGCCGCGCTTTGGCAGACGTCTGGCGTCGCCGCGTGCTCGTTGCGAGACGACGCGAGACGCGCAGATGTTAACGCAAGCTGGGCTGCGCTGTGTCGATCCACTAGTGATGACGCGTGGTGGCCAAAGGCCCAGGCCTTGTTTACCAAGTAGCATTGGATAAGCTTCGTACAGGTGTGCATTCGTGTACAACCCAGTCGTTGAACTGCCAAGTGGCGATTTGGAGTAGCGCTTGTAGCAGGGAACAACAGGTTTTGGAGCAGAGATTCTCACTCTTGGAGCAGATAATTTTGAGCTTTCATATCAGAAAATTTTATACGACCTCTTTAAAAATTAGCATGCGCGAAAAAAAAAAAACTGCAGTTGTTGGAGTGTTGGGAGACTTTAAAGTGTCATATATTTGTTGCGGCCTGACCGCAACAAATATGTATTTATTTATTGAACATTCATACGCGGGTAATTTCGCGGATGTCTCGATTAACCTATTACGAGTACCGATGGCGTCTAGCGTCTGCGCTTGACATAAAAGGATGTTTTTGGCTACTTCGTAGCGTTTTCTGTCACGGTGACGTAATTGTCATGAGTTCGACATCAAACGGACACTTTTGTGTTGAATGTGTCTGACGCTGCTCTCTACTTTGTAGTAGCTAGGCATGTGCAAATAATGGATTCGGGGTTCGAAGCAAATTCAAAGTGTATAGTGGTTTTGGCCGAATAAATAAATAATAAAATAAAATAAATAAAGTTCAATACTTACATTGATATGGCAAGTAAACGACAGATTTGACATAAAATCAATCCTATAAAGGAGTCCAGCCATACTTAATTGAGAGGATTTGTAAATACCGTTACTATACGCAATTATTTTCTGCAATTCTGAATTAAAACAACAACAACAAGCACAAATAATGAACACAGGTTGTTAGAACATCGCTGCCTAACATATACCCTTGCATAATAGCCACAGTTAAATTTTGAAGATTTTACTGCAATGTATATATAAACAATCACAATGGTTTTTTTTTTTTAATATAGGCGTAGTTTACAGAACGAAAACACACCGCTTTGAAGGTGTGTTTTCCGGCCTAAGCGCACGGCTGTGCTGCAACGAAGCGAGTCGCGAGATCGCGGTGTTAGCTCCGCGGGTATCGCTTCTCCACAGTGCACCGGTGCTTGCGGAGAAGCGCACTCAAGGGGCTAACGCGCCGCGATCAACACCTCGAAAAGCACGAACATCGCAGTTAATTTTGAAGCGAATATCAAATAGCATAGTATTTGAAACTACTATTTGAAAATTCGAATATTCTCGCCACCCTACTTAACGAACATAATGCTTAAACATAAAAAAGCAAAAAAAGAAGCTCCTTTTTATTTTTAGTAGCATCGCCATCGCCAGCAGACGATGAGAGCAACGTCGGGGCGCCAGGCAGAATTCTAAGTGGAGAGGGTTAAACAAAATTGAATAATAAAGTTCTCTCCAAACTTGATTTTTCAATCTTGTTTAACGCTCTCCAGTTAGAAATCTGCCTCGCGGCCCGACGCTGCTCTCATCGTCTGCTGGCCGCTTGGTCGGCTACGTTAGGCAGTCTGGGCGCTGCCTAGCGTCTGGGGTATTTAGACGTCCTCGTAGGTACCGCCAAATGAAACAAAGCGGAGGCTGACGGACATGTGCTCGCAGGATCCAATTAAGAGCGTGGTCATCGAGACGGCTATAAGGCACGGATGCAACGGTATGCGGAGCGCAAGTTCGTCTGCTTTTCGTGAAGGAGTTGCGGTGACGTCAGAATGACGCCGAGCTCTGATTGGCTCTGATTGGAAGGATAGTGGGTAGACCTCAAAGCAAGCTTGCCTTGAGGTCTACCCACTATCCTTCCAATCAGAGCCAATCAGAGCTCGGCGTCATTCTGACGTCACCGCAACTCCTGCAAAAGAAGCAGACGAACTCGCGCTCCGCATACAGTTGTAATCTGACCTCAGGGGCACGTCGTGGAAGAGTCGTATACTCCTCCCGACCCGATATTCGAATCAGTCGGTCACCGAGAATAAAAACAAAAATAACAAGTAAGACGTCTTCAAGCATGCAACGCGTGTCTCGCGCGCAGCGTGCATTGAAACGGCGGCAACCCTGCCGCTCTCTCGTGGAACGTTTTCGTGCCTGATCCAACACGCTGAAAAGAACGAAAACGACGTGCGCGCTGAGCTCCACATTTTGCCAGCCAAATCATAACGAGGAACGTAAGAACCAGTTCTGCGGCCGCTGTCCCAAAACTTCCTCCCGAAGCCCTTCAATCTTGCGCCTCAAAACAAATAAAAGAAGGCACGGGCACACCGAGGCTCCGATGCTTTTGCTCGGGTTACGCCAACGCTGGAGGCTGCGTAATCCAATTAAGTCCGCGTATAATTGGGAGAGCACACGCGCGGTCTGCCTCGCTTAATTCCCGGCGTAATTAATGCGACGGGGACAACAGCGCACCCTCGCTGGAGAGCCATTTCGCGGCGGCCACGAGACGCGGCGAGGGTTGGCCGGCCCGAATTCGTTAAGGCCAAAGCGGCGGCACGCAGAGGCAGAGCCGCTGCACTGCGCCACTCCACTCGAGACATTGCAGCTCCGACCGAGCCGATTTCATATAGTGGATTTACTAAGCCACTGGGTCCACGTTGGTAGATTCAGTCTGGCCACCTTGATCACTGCCATCATTTCAGGAATGGGATATGTGTCCTACTAATGGTGGCCTTGTGGTTACTGATGATGGACGAAGTTCAAGATGCTCCGAGGCGGATGATGCGAGGCCTATAGATTCGAGGCGTTAGTACGATGTGACGAAGGAATTGAATACAAGAGCTGCGTAAGCCTTCGTTTCTAGCTCGGGTTCGGTCGATATGGTGGCGGCACATAATCGGCTTTAAAGCCCCTTGATGCAGGCACGTAGCAAGGGGGGGGGGGCTCACGGTGCCCCGGACCCTCCCCCCCCCGAAATCTTCCATTTTCCTGGGGCCTCCTCCTCCTCCTCCTCCTCCTGCTCCTCCTCCTCCCCCCCCTCCCCCGAAACAAAATCCTGGCTACGTGCCTGCCTTGATATATAAATGTTTATATGACGCCGGCAATGTGAGTTGGTGCTTCGTTCTTATCGCTTGTATATTGTTACCATCGAAACAGAGAGACCCAGAAAGAATTAGTAAGGTAAGGAACATATTCTCGTCTGCCGTTGACTAGCGAAAGTGATGGTGCCCCGCAAAATACTACCGACTGCAGGTCGATTACCCCCTATAGTACGGCAAAAAGGTAAACTGCTATTTGAGTCATCAGATGGCACTGCATTTCGAAAAGGGTATATTGCGTGTCCAGAAACAGCATAAAGGCTTTGACACTGATGCAGCACGAGGTCACTTCCAGAAGATAACAGTGGTGCGCAACAGAAGTCCCTCCCACAAAAGATGTGAAACACAAAAGTAGCACATCAGAGAGCCTAAGCCATAAATCATATCACATACACGTTCAAGTATATTTAAATGTAAAAAAAAGCGTGGCAAAACAATCGTGTTAAACAAAGCTATTGCAAAAAAAAATGTATGCATTGGTGATTTTTTAATTAACTTGTAGAAAGCTGGGACACGTAATTGTATACTGCCCAAAAGATCAGGTACATCAATATGACCTTGGATGTGCTAAAGAAACACTGCACATCGGCAATGCCTACGGTAACTTAAAAGCGCCGAGATTCAAAACCTTAACAAAGAAATTGTGTTTGAACTAAAGTCTCCCGTGAAAACGCCATCATATATACTACGCGAACCAAACTTTTGTATCGCTTCAATACGTTTATATTCGCTTTCTGATTAATGTTTCCACGCGGCAGAAGGCAATTCGAGTCAAGGGCCTAACCACGACACAAAATAAACGTAACATATACTGTATACATCACTGGTTCATACATTTGTGTCGATTGCGTTCACAGCGACCAAAACGACACCAACGACCGAGACATCACGATTCCTTGGCAGCTACATCTTGCATTGTTTCCCATGCACGTTCCATACGGGAAACAGTTGGCCCTTTGAACTAAAGTGGCGATGCAGGCGCTCAGCATAACGTTCAGTTCTTTTCCAAGTTAAGTTGTTGCTTCACCGGTCATCCTGTGAACTCTCCGTCTCTGTCTTTTTGTGCGTTGTATTTACCTTCTCTAGTCCCGGGTAGGGACCCGAGGGCTTGTCAAGTTGACACTACAGCTTTTTCCCTCGCGTCCCTATCTATCGTATATATACGTAATAGTATTATATTGATCGAGCTCGTTGGCCATTTGCTTCCACGGGCCGCACGAGGCATCTTTCTGGTGCACTCGCGCACTTTATACGACTTCGAGGAGAAGCACAAACAGAGCAAAGGGCTTTTACATCGTTTGGAGAGACTGGATAAGCTCCGCTTGCGCAGCAGAGTATCGCGACGGTCCCACATTTCGGTCCTCCAAGTATCGCGGGAAGCGACCGTTGCTCTTGCAGGAGTCGGGGTCACTGAAACAGGGTACGTGCAAATCGACGATCGGCCGGCTCCGATGTCACGTGGTTCACGGACGCCATGTCGAGACGGATTTTCGCTGGTTGCTTTCCGATTTTAGGACTCGAAAACGTACGCATATTTCACGGAATTCAAAAATTAGCACCTTTCATTGCCCATCGTTTTCGTTTCGATACGGGAAGCGATTTTTACGCGCCAAAATAACTTAATTTCGCAATTTTGTTCTGTCTGGCAATACTCACGCAGTGCCATCCGTCACATAGCCATCGCGAAAACAATCCCTCGGTCACGAAGCAGCTAAGCGATCTCTGGGCCAGCAATATTCAATCGTGCGTACATAGTTACGTCGGTATTTTAACGGTGTCCTCGAGCGGGATTTGGCGTGGCAGCAACGCCCCGAATGCAATAGCGTACGAGTAAGATGTCGCGGAACCGTGTTCGAGGAGCGGTGTTTTGGTGTCCCTTTCAGTTCACAAGTTGGACACCACAATCAGGAAAGTTGTCTCTCTTTTTGACAAGACATTTTCCTACTTCTTCCATCCATCACAATCTCGTTTAGAAACTACGGATCTCTTTATATTATATATAACAGGGCAATAAAGAACGTTCTAACAATAACAACAATTGTCTGTTAGTAGCAGGGGGACACGGACTTCTCCCTAAAAGGCACCAATCTATAAATTCGGGGAGGAAAGCTCTCAATTGAGTTCCAATTGAGAGCTTTCCTTCCCGAATTTATGGATTGGTGCCTTTTACTTCGAAATATTTAGGCTACGAGTAGTCGACGTGGCGCATCCTGAGCTTGTCGATGAATTCGTGCGTATATACAAAGCTGCCTCAGTTCATCGGGGCTGCGAATAAATACTGGGCAGGTGTTTTTTAATTGCGCGTCGTTCGACCTGCCCAGCGTTTTCATTCGTTATGTGCCAGATGCCGCCCCGGACTGTTACCGCAAAGAAAACACAACTCTTATTACCTTTGAGACGTCGCCATTAGGGAGTTTTAGTAGATCGTTCCGATGACTCGATAACGATACCCGATACTCTGCCTCCGCCTTTGCGCTTACATATATAGTATCGTTATCGGGGTATCGGAGTATCAGACGATCTACTAAAACTCTCTAATTGCATCGAAGATGAACGCAATCAAACTTTGTACCGAAAAGCCAGTTCGTCAACTTTTTCGCAGATTTTCTCGATCCCCTAATGCGAAGGTAAATAATGCTTATTTTATCGCCGCGGCGATAAAATAAGCAGGTACAAGACTAGCGGTTTCGGTAAGGCGCCCGCGCAATTTTTCCGTCTCTTATCTAGCTCCAGCCTTGTACCTGCTCCACGAGTGGTAACTTCAGCGCACTACTGCGCTTCTCACGCGCTCAAAGTATTTCTAAAAATGACTGATTTAGGGGTTTTGGACGACGGTCAGCAAGTTTCTAATTGGGACCATATATCTATTCCCACTAATTAAAAAGTTAATTAGTGAATTTTAATTAATTAGTCGATTTATGGCAAAGATTAGCCACCCACATAATGTCCCCCTGGGCGTATAACTCACTCGCACAAACAGCATAAGTGTAGCTTTCATGGCTTTTTTTAACACAAATCTGCAAGAATAAAAAATAAAAACACCCGGTATAATAATAATAATAATAATAATAATAATAATAATAATAATAGTGTTTAGTGACTCAGGGGAGCCGCGACACCGCAGTAAGGCAAACGGCCGGGACCATGGAGGCCCGCGGTGCCGCCTCCGTCTCGAACCTTCCCCGACTCCGCCTACTTCATGACGATTGCCCTAACGAATTCCCGACTGTATCGGATGCTTCGAAATTCCCCGAAATTTCCAGGTTTTCCAGGTTGGTAGACACCCTGTTATACCTTATTGACGACACTCATAAATGGACGAGAACAAATACATTCGATTTTTTCAGCCACGGGTACCAAGAAGTTCGAATCATCCGTAAAATTAGTGAGTTTTCTGCTACAAACAATATATTTTAGTATTCATTTCTTCCGCGAACCGTTGTCTTCGTTGTCCGTCCCCCTTTTTGCGTATCTTCCTCATGTTTATGAACAGAGCCTTTGCAGAAGTCCGCGCCTGTCCGCCATTGTTCGCTCGGTCTCTCTGGTCGTTATTGGTCACGAGGACTACCTCAACGTTCGGCGAGCACTCGGATCTAATCACGCGCTTCCTGTTGGAGGATGGATGGATGGATGATAACGGTTGTACCCTTTATATCAGGTGGCAGCTTGCGCCACCTGTTGTACAGCAATGGCGACCGCCAATGTTGCAAGGTGATGATTAAAAAAGGGGTCTATTCCTTGCCAGTTGACGCTGTCGCCAGTGCATATTACAGTTTTACTGTAGACTTCTTTTCAATTTTTTTTTCGTACGTCAGTGTTGCGTTTGATTTCATTTTGACGCGATGACCCATTTGTTTTGTTGTCGGGTTTTCCTGCGGTGCTGACGACGCGCAGTATCCTGGCTTCACCGAAAATATTCTTGCTGCATCTCAGAGCGGTAGAGCGCTGTCGAAATTTTCGCATTTGTGCGACAGCACTTTTTTTTTATTACTCTCACTTTGCACGTTTGTACCGCTCCTGCTACATCCTCGACGAGGCTAGCGGTATCTGTAAATAAATGAACGAAGCGCCACCT
This sequence comes from Ixodes ricinus, assembly GCA_037355805.1. NCBI lineage: Eukaryota > Metazoa > Arthropoda > Arachnida > Ixodida > Ixodidae > Ixodes > Ixodes ricinus. Next base: position 47,961 of record JAZHYW010043868.1, on the reverse strand, counting down.
TTTCCGCTAAAACGGTATGAATGAATAGGGAGTTTTTGTAGACCGCGTTTCCCCTCCGCTAAGCCCACCGCAAACCGCTACGATACCCGGAACTCTACAGTCAAGGCCATCGGCGCGCACGCGCAGTAGCGGCTTCTTCGTTGCGGAGGGCTTAGCGGAGGGGCAAACGCGGTCTACGAAAACTCCCTAATAACTCGACGTGCACCAGTCGATCCCGATCGAACGCTAGCCCTAGAGCGGAAGAGACCTATCGCTAAATTACCTAAGCATCGAAGAGAATGCTGGGAAGGTAGTTCTACGCGCCGCACGCGCTCGCCTTCCCCGTATGAAACATTCCACGTAAATAACCAAAAATAAGGCATTGACGAATGCGCGTGCAAGATGCCATTTGTTTTAGACTTTTGCTCTAGAACAGTTACTGCTGCAGACGCCAGCAGGTGTAGCACGTGGAACACCATTCTCTACACTCTCCTCGATGCTTGGGTAGTTTAGTTATATAAACCTAGGGACCCTGGCTTCAATCCCCGTCCCCCGCCAGCCCCCTGCCTGTTTCGATCTGGATGAGCATCGTACCGGCGTGTGGTGCACGTTAAAGACCCCAGGCTGCGTGGTGCACCTTAAAGACCCCAGGCTAGCGGTTGTACTGCACTGGCTTAATTGCTCATCTACAGCTGAGAGAGAAGTCGCCCCGTCGAGGCAGACTAGGTTCAGGACGTATAAACCTACACACGGCAATTTAATTTTAGCAATATAGGTCTACATCCCCAACTTTCTTGGACATCAATGCGTATGCTAAATGCACTAAAATGAAAATTGCGACTGAACAACAATGAACATCGTAATGTTCACCAAATATATTTTATATTACAGTAAAAAACATGATAAGTAGTAATTAAGGTTTTAGACGCGTAAAGTTTTCATTCTACGACTCCACAAAGTTTCTTCATCTTCAGTCCCAAGTGCCACATTCACAAAATTATCAATTTCTGATTTCCTTTACAAAAGATCGCAATGCTCCCGAAGACTGTAATTGCCTGGGTATCATAGAACGCAAGCCAATTCGAATTTTGAAACTTCTTTGAAAACTTTCCATTCTACGGAATGTCACAGAAAGTTGGCCATGCGCGCACATATAAAAAATCACCCGCCAGAAACAAAGCGTGATTATACACCCGCCCTGTACCTGGCGAGTACACCATGAATTGTCGGGGCACAAAACCTCAACCAATGAGGAGCGAAAAAACATAAGGCTGCAAAACTTTCGTTAAAACATCCGCACAAGTCGTTTTTTTTTCTTCCCGCAGAGACAAAAGTTTAAGATGACGATTCCCCGGGAGGAGGTGTAATAACCGCGAAGAACCAAGTGGCAGCGAGGGAAGAGCGAATCCCAGGTGCCTTGAGAAGACCTCGCTGCACACAGCCTAAAGACTCTATTCCGCCGGCCGTAGGCAAAACAAGCGTCGAACCAGAGCACAAGACGGGACGGTAACCTGGCCGAACTAAAGACCCGCGTTGGCCGGAGGTATCCTCCTCTGGAAAGGGGCCATCGGTATCCATCCCCTTGACGCCTGTGTCTCCCGAGCAAATAGATAAAAGCCGATCGGACGTGCATGACACTCCGGGCAATCGGGGACCCCACACGCCGCGTCAGTTTGCGAGGCAAGAAAAAGAGAGAAAAAAAAAGGAAATCTGCGAAGCAGACGACAAAGCCTATCGCCTCAGAAGCTGCAATTTATTTCCTCGAGAGCGGAGAAAAAAAAAACGGGCTGAGCGCTTCCAGCCAGAAATGCGGCGAGCAAAGCAGACGGACAGATCATCCCCCCACTCATTTGGCACTTTAGCGAAGAGGACGGAGCAATGCCGATGCGCGCAACCCTAAAATCCCAAGACGACAAACGTATCATCTACGTCGCCGTCTACACCATCATCACACTGCATGGAAGGAACAAAGAAAAAAACAGAGGCCGAACGAGCCGGGCTAAACAAAAACTAGAACCTTTTCGTACTCTCGAAACCAACTCGTTTATGCCGCGTTCCTCCAGACCCGCAATCAGTCGAAGCAGCCAATCAGTGACAGTGGGACACATATGGCGTCGCGCTGTCACGTGTCACTTGGAAGCAGACGACGACGACGACGCTCTCGAGCGGCGGCCACGGCGTGAAACCGAAACCGCCGGTTCGGGGACCGAGGAGGTCCTCGGAAAGAAGGCCGAGCCGCCGAGACCCCGTAATCAAGGATGCCGCGAAGCTACCGAACTTCCAGTTGGACGAGTTTCGACTTTTCCGAACTTTTATCGCAAAGTTAGACGAAAGTTCGATTGAAGTTGGACTATTGCGCGCATGCGCGGACATTAAGAAAGACCCGATGCCAGCTGCGGAGAAGGGGACGCAATATTATCGCAGGTATTGTTTCACCTTGACAAACTACCCAAGTTATCAAAACTGTTAATACAAATAAAATAGCGCAAAAAGGAGAACAAGCAAGACAAGGATAGTGCCTGTCCAGTCTTTCGCGCACGTCCTTGCCCTATTTACGTTGTTTGTTTTGCATCGAAATACATCAACAATTTACTTTGCTATATTTCAAGTTTACGCGTTTGCTTTCACATTGCGTAAAATATAAAACATGCTACCGTATTAATTAGTTTTCCTAAATATTGGAACATTACGCGTAGAAGTCTGGCAACACTATCCAAAATTCGAACTTTCGTCGAATTTTGCGAAAAGTGCGAAGGTTCGCCGCACCATCCGAACCCGAGGTTCGCCAGATCGTAACAAGGCGGGCGAGACGAGATCGCCGAAGCGTCGGATCGTCAAACGTCACCGTCTAAACGAGGCCTGTTATAAGCAGGCCTAATGCGAATCTGGGTACGCTGCATAACGGCCGCAAGAGGCCATTACGGCTTCGTACCGGCGCCGCTTGGGAACGCACTATAAAAAGCGCTCAGCGTTCTTTCTTTTTTTTTTTCTTAAATAGCAGTAGGCCCCGTGCAAGCCCGGCGTGAGGCGCTCGCTCGCTGCCCCCTCTCTTTGCTGGTCGAGACCGCGTTACCGCCCAGGAAGTTTGCGAACCTATGTAATTTGGAACGTGCTTTCCATGTCCCATGGTTTCCTCCGTTTCCTCCGTTTTCGATCCTTTTCTCTCCTCGCTTTCGCGAAATAACATTGAAAAAAAAAGTTTTTGACGTTGGTTTTCTAGCACCGCGATCGAATGATGCCGCTTGAACTTCGGAGGCAGCGCATCTTCCAAAACTGCCCAAATTGCAAATGGCTTTTTTTTTATCGTTTCCGTTTCTAACACGTCAACTTTGGCAGGCAGATTGTCGAAAATGTAAAAATTCCGGCGTATGAAAAGATGGCCGAGAAATAGGCGATTGGACGTAGCAAGGTCAAAGATATCTCGAAGCGCCTTGACGACGCTGCGTCCATTATCCGAGGCCGCCACGAGACCCGGTCCTAAATGTAATGAATTCCTGTAACTTTCGACAAAGAGCAACTGATTGCTTTAATTGTTACGACAAATTACTTTCACGTTACCTCACGAAGCAAACGGGCAAAATTCGACGGGACGTATTCGAGAATGCACTGCAACACCAGTTTAAACTTCCCCATCGACGACTTCAAGAGACCCCCGCAGATATTAATTTCTAGGTGCCTGGACAGGACTCGCATGTCACAAAAACAAATTCCCCTCCTTACTTCCACGTCTGGCCAATGTTTGAATATCGGCCAAACATCAAAATAGAGTTTTAGTAGATCGTTCCGATGACTCCGATAACGACACCTGATACTACGCCGCTGCTTTAGCTCATGCATCGTATCGTTATCGGGTATCGTTATCGGGAGTACTGGAGGTATCGGAACTAGATACCTCCGACGCTCCCGATAACGATACGATGCATGAGCTAAAGCTCCGGCGTATAGTAGGAGAATTCACGAAGCATTTTTTATTCGGTAATATTGCGTATTAGTGTCGAGTTCGTAACTTTTTCCAATTGTGAATCTTCACTGATAAATCTGTCTGGCAGACTTCTTCGATGGAAGAATGCCTTGTCTCTTCTTTTGAGTTATTAGCGAGTTTTAGTAGACCGTGTTTCCCCCTGCGCTAAGCCCCCGCTACGAAGAAACCGGCACTGCGCCTGCGCGCTGATGGCCTTGGCTGTTGAGTTCCGGTAAGCGGAGGGGGAAACACGGTCTACTAAAACTCGCTAATGTATTTTGTCACGAAAGAAAACGGCAGTCGAGAGCCAGTCTGTGCCAGTCTTCCACTTGTCTCGGTGTCTTTTGTTTTTGCGCTGTTTTATTTGTTCTCATCATCACAACTCGCCAACCTAAACGCTTTGCTGCAATCGTTTAAATTTGTTTAGGAGACATTTAACGGTCGTTTCGGGGAATAAAGAATATCTATTACTTGACGTCACGCGACGCGGAATAAGATGCATTCCATAGAAAAGCATTTGCAGAACAGGGGTGGAACTCATGAAATGTAATTGGGAGCACCAATGGGAGCAGCTGAAACAGCTGTTTTGGAGCAGGTTGGGAGCAGCTAAAACTACGTTCTGGAGCAGACTGGGAGCCGCTTAGATCAGTTTTCATTGCACTTCAGCTCGTGTCTTAGACGAGCAAGGGAGTAATTTCGATTGTGCTTAGCAGCACAGATGTACATGAGTGGTTAGGGATCTAGGTAGATGGAATAACAGTGTAATAGATGCAACAACTTGAAACGTTGTGAGCCTTAATGAGAACCAAAAAGCAAGTGCCATATGTTTCTGAAGATAGTGTCGTTGATATTTTCCGAGTGGTTTTCAGCTGCTCAAAATGCAAGCCAGCACTGCTTATCGCACACCCCACACGTGCTCGACATAGTAACTATATGTGCGAACCACGTGACGTGCGTAAGCAACGGACGTGCCGTTGCGCGGAGGAACAGGGCAACAAATTTCGAGTATATCCTATTGTACAACTGAATATCGAAGAAGCAGACTACGATTAACGGGGTTATCGTATTCTAAGCGATAAGCAGGAGCAAGGTTAAAGTACGCCGAGCAGATCTACCGCTCGCGTGAGAGCTGCTGGCCGGCAAGGTTTCGGATCGGACCGCGTTTCAGTTCAATCAAATCACGATTCATCTTGGAGGAATGCGGTTCCAACTTCTAACGATGAAGTACGAAAAGGAATCTTTTGCTAATGTGTTTTCTACGGGCTGACGCCCGGAACCCGGGCCACAGAGCCTCAGGCAATCTGACGCTTAACGACTCGACCTCACCTCGGCCGACTTGCTTAACCGCTGATGGTTGAAGAATAACAATCTAGTCGCAGGTGATGTAGCGCTTGAAATCCGACCCCCGAATTTTTCGCGCGCTTCCGACTCGGGATACACAGGAAAAATAAACAGACGAAAGGATTGCAAGCCGACCAAGCTAAACGCGCTCATTGTTGCCAATCGAGTCGATAAAAACCGAAACACAGACAAAATACAATTTCTTTGGTGCACGTTGCGCGATTTGGAGCATAATGGCGCGAGGTATTGGCTGTGGCGCAGTTTCCGCAAAATGACGCAGGATGGCGCAGACAAATGCGTCTGGCGCAAAATGGCGCAGCCGTTCCACCTCTGCAGAATTCGCGGAAGCTTCTCATTAAAAAGACGGCGCCACCATTTCTTTGTTTTTTTCCTTGCGTTAGTACCCGTTAAAATGAATTACTTACGTTTATAATCTATGAATTACACTGATTAGACATTCGCATCCTACAATAATAGCAACAAAAAAAAAGGGCCGAAATCGCTGCTGCCGCTATGCTGATTCTCGAAGAAATGCCTGAGCATTTCGGCAAGCGTGGTGAATGCAGCCTCTCGGATCTTTTCCGCGGGGGAAACATTCCCCGAAACCCCTCTTCTGCCTGGTGCAAGCAAATCAGTTCACTCGGCGTGTGCATGAAAGAGGTGCGCGCGATGCGTTGTGCATATTTATTCACCGCGAACGTGCGTTAGAATCCTGCGGCGGATAGATGATGCAGACGAGCGGCCTGCACACGGCGAATGAAGCTAAAGACTCGATGCTGGTGCCGTTGCGCGACGCGGCTTCGTTAGTGTTCTTTGTGCACGGCGTGGCAGGCCGAGGAACGGAACCGCATCCCGTGTGCGTCCACAGGTACACCCAAGCCGGCGGCAGGAGCTTCCAAGGGTCCAAAGCGCGCACCCTGGCGCACCCCGATCTGTCGGCACTTGCGGAAGAAATTTCCTAGCCAGTTTCCACAGCTGGCATACTGGCACGGCTGTGGCAGCGCCATCCCGTGGCGACGTTGCGCACTTTGGTCAGTCCAAACCTGTCCAAGGTCAGCGCATGTATCAGGGCACTCATGCGAACGCACGTAAACGAGCAGCGTTCTCCCCTCAGCCACCTAGGATAAATCAAACCCTGTGCCCTAGAATCGTGACGTCATCACCGTGAGATCGGGAGAAGGCACAGATTGGATATACGAGTGCTCCGTCAGTGCTCAGCTGGGTCTCGCTTTGAAGGACTTTCTGACTGCAGTGACATTCCACGGAGGAAGAGTGGGGCGTTCGAAGGCCTCCGCTATTCTAAAGGGTGTTGCCTCAACTCGCAGCCGAAACACCTGGCCACGTGATCTGGAGCCGATTATATGCCGCCAATGTTTACAATAGCCACGCGCTGGGGTTGGCAAAGCGCAAAACACGCGCTGAGTTCCGGACACTGCTAAGGTTCGGCTATTGTCGTCCTTGCAGCGATTGGACACGAGCCATTACCCAATGCTTGTCGAGCTATAAATTATCGCGAGCCCAAATTGAGTGCTCACGCAATGCTTGGGTTCAATATACGAGCTGCATTCAAACATCGTTACTGGAGGGCTATACCGGCACTACGATATACAGGCTGGTTCCTTTTAATTCGAAATCCCTCAAAGTTCCACTAATTCGGTTTGCGCAGGAGTTATACGGTCAGGTGGACTACATACAGATGGCTAATCTTCGCAATAAGTCGGATAATTTAACTTCTTACCGCAGAATACCGCATCCGCCCATTCCACATTACGCGCCCATTCCCAAATTTGTAAGATCTGAGGAAATACGTGCAGTACATTTACATGTAAAATTGATGACAGGACAAGACCCACCCCCATTCTCTCGCGATTATTTCTAAAGTTTGAGTGGGCGCTTGACCGGTATTTTATGGTAATTAACTTTTAAATTAGTGAAAAAACACACATGGTTTCAATTAGAAACTTGCTGAGAGTCCTCGAAATTTCCACTAAATCAATCAATTTCAAAACTATTTGAAGCACGTGGGAAACGCAGGAGTGCACCAAAGGTAGCTCTCGTGCAGCAGGTGCAAAGATGACGGCGGGGAAGCGCGTATGATTAGATTATCACCACATTTTCTCGCCGCTGGCTTCGTGCCTGCTGCACGAGAAAACAATGTGCGTTTTCACTAATAAGAAAGTTAATTAAGACATTTTAGTTAATTATCTTACTTATTGCGAAGATTAACCGTCTATATGACCACCCGCACAAACCGAATTAGTGTACCTTTTACGGATTTTTGCAATAAGCTTGTTCAAATAAAAATAAAACACCATGTACGTGTCATATACACCTGAGACTGTGGCGGAAGGAATTGGAAACTTTTTATTAGAATGAACAGACACAGTGAGACGTCTCAAAGACATTGAGACGTCCCTTTCTGTATCTGTTCCTTCTACTAAAAAGTTTACAATTTCTTCCACCACAGTCTGAAGTGTTATATGACGTGGTTAGTTATCACCAGTCACGGTCTTTTCACCATGTACGTGCAAGCGAAGCCGGAGCTACACGAGAAGGGCATGTTGCTCTGAAGCACTGCACGCTTGGAAGGGGCGCTGGAGGTCCTGTGCTCACTCTTATAGCTCCTGCTGCACTCACACTTCAAATGAAACAGAGATTACACTGCACTGCGACAGCGTTGAAATGTTTCTTTTTTCTATTGCATCGCCTACGAGCCACTTAGACGAATGCTCTGTTCGGTTTTCGGCACAGGAGGGTTAATTATTTTTTTCCTATAAAGTTAAAGAAGATGGGCAGTGCAGCGATGTCAGCAGTGATCGACCAATTCCCCCACCTTGGGTACGCGCCATTTGCAGGGGTATGCCTCGTAGCCGTTATGCTTGAAGAGCTGTCCTAAAAACACATTGTAACGTGAAACATTCTTTGGCCAGGTGTTCGGCATTTTGCGAAGCCCAATAGTGAAGCCCGGATAAAAGCGAGCTTTTTAGTGGTGTTCGAGGCGGGGTTTGAGCCGCACGTCCGGGAGCTTCCTGGCTCGTGACGACGACCATTCCCCGAAGTGAAGAACCCAGGGGTCCAGTGGAGGTGGGAGAATTGGTAACGTAACGAACGGTTTAATTACATGGTTGCGATACAGTCGTCAAATCCGAGAGAACTCCGGAGCAGCCTCGCGCTCCGCCTTATATAGGGGTCCGTTTTCTCCCTCACTCCCCGCCAGGGCAGCAAGTGCGCAGCAGCAACCCGCCGTCAAGTGCGTCGTAGCAAGGTCCGCCGCGTCGTAGCCAGCAGTGCGTCGTAGCCAAAGTTCTCCGCAGTTAGGCCAGGCCTCTCTCCCCTTCCGGAGCGCACCAAGCCGCACGCACGCACACACGTCCCGTTGACGTCACGGGCGCGTTGAGACCTGTCTCCGCAGGCGCAGACACGTAGGCGACGGTTCCGTACTCGTCGGGACTCGTTTCGCGTAGGCCCCGTCCAGCAGGCGACGTTCCCGGACAGATCATGACTCGTTTCCGCAGCGTTGAAACTCGGAAGAAGGTCGCCGAAGGTTCCATTCTTAACAGCCCCTCCGGGGCCAGGGAAACCTCGAAAGGCCGGTGGTACAATCGCTGGCCTGAAGAGGTGGGCGTGGAGTAGGCCTTGAGAAGACGCTGCAAGCACCCAACAAACTCCCAAACCTCTTACAACGGAGGCATTAGCGGAAACGTCCCACACAACACCACGCCACACCGCAGCCAAACGCTCGGAATTCGCCAGAGACCCGCCAGACTGGATTACGGATTACCATAATTTGCCAAAACAATGCGAATTGACCCGCTGTCGCCAAAACAAAACTCATTTTTCCAACGAGGTCACAATGAACAAAATACAAAAGACAAAAACTCTTTGCAATTTGTGAGGTCCTTTTGGGGTTTTAACGAAGTGCCCCCACTTAGATCCTCATTCCCGTGGATGACGAAGACCTCTGAGATCATCCCTACTGTTTTTCGTGATGCCAGAAAAATCTGCTCAACCCATCGGCATTGCCGTTAAATTTGCCTTTCCTTTTTCTTGCCCTGAAGTCGTAGTGATCGATTTTCACGTGATTTCTAGACGTGAAAATGCGGTCCTTATAGCGCCGATAAAACAATCCGCCTTTTTCATGCCCCGTCACATTGGTCCTAGCAATCTCCTGAGCTGTACCGCGAAACCCTGACACACTAGGGTCGCTCTTCTGCTCGACTGTCAAAGACACTCCGTCTGCTCGTAGCAGAGGACCAAAGTTACGTGACGCCGGAGCTACGAGAGATCTTTCACTGATCCCGTCTTCCTCCGCCTTTTTCGCCGGCTCGTTGGGACGGCGTACACTTTCTAGTGCTACGAGGTCAGGCTGTTCTACAACCTGGTCCCTCTCATCCCGTTTCTCTGCCTCGAACTCTGGTAGTGCCTGCTCCCCGACAGCTGCCTCTGGCTCTGGATCACTCGTCAACAAAGGGGCGAGCTGACGCGATTTGGACCTCGTACCTGACTGAACTAGTCCCTCTCCCAGTTGTTGACCCCTCTCGCGCAGCAGGAATTCTGACCGGTTAGAAAACAAATAAGGATACTCCAACGGGACTGTTTGCGAGACAGCCGCCTCTGTCACTAGCTCTCCGAACGGGCCAGTTATCCTTACCGTCGCCATAGGCAGACAGACACTGTGCTTTTCGAGCAGCTGCTTGATCCAAACTACCTTTCCAGTAAAATCGGATCGCGTTACATACGATGGATGAACCACGTCCATCGTCGCTGCACTGTCCCGAAGCACCCTGCACGGCTTTCCGTTTACCTGGAGCTCGTGAAGATAGGGACGAAGGAGCTCCAGGTCCTCGTCACTACCGGTCACGGTCGAGAACACAACCCGCGGTTTGTTACATCTGGCCGCTATGTGTCCCGGCTCCTGACAGTTGTAGCACAGGAACGGCTTCCTTGCCTCGAACTGCCCTGTTTGGCTTTTCCGCGCCTCGTCTCCGTTCGAGTGTTCTGCGCTCTTTTCTGGGACCTTTTGTCCTGCTTCGGGCTTCTCGGGCCCGTTTTCTCGCGAGCCGTTTCCCTGTCGGAAGGTCTTGCGCTGATCGCTCCGGCCGGGTTCGCTTTCCTCTCCGCTCAGCTTTCTACGCGTTGCGTACTCTTCGGCTAGCTCAGCGGCCCTTTCGACAGTGTCGACTCCTACCCTGTCCTGCACCCAGAGCTTGACTGACTGCGGAATGCTACGAAAGAACTGTTCGAGGCACACACACTCGACTACCTTGTCTCGGCTTTCGTACACTTCCTCGCTCTTCAACCATTCTATCAAATTGGTTTTAAGCCCGTAAGCGAATTCCGAGTAGCCCTCGCTGCTCTTTTTGGATGCGTTTCTAAACCTTTGACGGAACGCCTCGGCAGAAAGGCGGTACCGTTTCAAAAGGCTGGACTTCACCTTGTCGTAGTCGTCCGCGTCTCCAGCACTAAGGCGCGCGACAACCTCTGCAGCCTCACAGGGCAACAAAGTCAAAAGCCGTTGCGGCCACGTTTCTGGGGCGAAGCTCAACTTCTCACATGTCCTCTCAAAGTTAACTAAGAATAGGCCCACGTCTTCCCCAACTTTAAACGGCTGCAGGAGCTTCTTCATTTGATACGACTCGGTCTCACTTGCTCGTACCGGAGCCCCAACTCTACTGTTCTGCGAGTTTAATCGCTGTTGTTCAATTTCGAGCTCTAGCCTTTTCAGCGCTCGCTCCTCTGTCGCAGCCTGCGCTCGTTCCTCTCTCGCTGCAGCCTGCTCTCGTTCCTCTCTCGCTGCAGCCTGCTCTCGTTCTCGTTCTCGTTCCTCTCTCGCTGCAGCCTGCTCCCGCTCTCGTTCCTCTCTCGCTGCAGCCTGCTCCGCTCGTTCCTCTCTCGCTGCAGCCTGCTCCCGCTCTCGTTCCTCTCTCGCTGCAGCCTGCTCTCGCTCCTCTCTCGCTGCAGCCTGCTCCCGCTCTCGTTCCTCTCTCGCTGCAGTCTGCTCCTGCTCCTCTCTCGCTGCAGCCTGCTCTCGTTCTCGTTCCTCTCTCCTAGCGTTCTGAAGCAGTTCCCACGCAATTTTAATTTCCTCTGCTTCTGCGCTCTCTGAAATCGCTTTACTGATCTCAGATTTCTTCATCTTTTGCTCCACCTCCACACCCAATTCTTCACACAAACAGAATAAATCTGTTCTCAGTAACCTCATTAGATCCATGATCGCTGCTCTTTAGCTTTGGCTTTGTTCTAAAACTTGTCGCAAGGTTGTACACAAACCTAGCGCACGAGTCAAAACCTAAGGATTCCCAGCAGTTCAAAATTAATTACCCATAATCTGAAGCCTGGCGAATCTCAAAGCAAAGTCCAAACGCTCACCCGCAGATGTAGCACGATGTCGCATGGTCCGATCCCAACCGCTGCCAACCAGTTGTTAGAGGCGGGGTTTGAGCCGCACGTCCGGGAGCTTCCTGGCTCGTGACGACGACCATTCCCCGAAGTGAAGAACCCAGGGGTCCAGTGGAGGTGGGAGAATTGGTAACGTAACGAACGGTTTAATTACATGGTTGCGATACAGTCGTCAAATCCGAGAGAACTCCGGAGCAGCCTCGCGCTCCGCCTTATATAGGGTCCGTTTTCTCCCTCACTCCCCGCCAGGGCAGCAAGTGCGCAGCAGCAACCCGCCGTCAAGTGCGTCGTAGCAAGGTCCGCCGCGTCGTAGCCAGCAGTGCGTCGTAGCCAAAGTTCTCCGCAGTTAGGCCAGGCCTCTCTCCCCTTCCGGAGCGCACCAAGCCGCACGCACGCACACACGTCCCGTTGACGTCACGGGCGCGTTGAGACCTGTCTCCGCAGGCGCAGACACGTAGGCGACGGTTCCGTACTCGTCGGGACTCGTTTCGCGTAGGCCCCGTCCAGCAGGCGACGTTCCCGGACAGATCATGACTCGTTTCCGCAGCGTTGAAACTCGGAAGAAGGTCGCCGAAGGTTCCATTCTTAACAGTGGGCAAAAAGAGGCCAGCACAGTAAAAAAAAAAAAAGTTTGCTCCAGGCGGGAATTGGAAACCAACCAGACCATTTATATTATTAAGCCAATCTCTTTCCAGCCATGCTCATGACACATCCACCCTGAGCTGAGGTGCCATTTGGTGGGAGAGCCATGAAGAACATCCACTCTCAGTCCTGCAGATAGCTACTCGACACCTATTGCACGCTTCAATGTGGAGCGTTTTTGGCTAGGAATTGGTCGGCATTTTACCGTAACGACCAGGGCAAAAGCAGGGTTGTGAAAGTTACCCTCCAAAATGTACCTAAGATACAGATGCTCAAAGGAAAAGGTTCCTAGGTTACGAAGCTAGGTACTCGCTTAAAAATGTACCTAGGTACAGGTACAGTTACTTCAAAAAATACTTTTATTTATTTTCCCCAATTTGGTCAGAATATATTTGGAAGTAAAGCTTTTTTATACTAAATATATACACACAAAAACGAGTTGAGTAAATGTGCTTTATTGGCTTCAAATGCAGAAATTAGGAAAACCGCATTCACATGAGCATTCCAGGACACATTATCTTTCTCGGTTCCGGTTTTGAGATGAAGGAAGCAGGTCGCTATTTTCCCTAAACGAAGTTCCCGAAGCGATTCAATAAATTGGTGTCGCTAGAACAGCATCGCTAACCCATTGTTCGCGTTTGCGGCGCCAGCCATATATTTTCAGAGGCTAACTCGTATCATCTCAGAATCTCACCGCCGTTGCAATTACAAAGCTGCAGACAACATTCAGCGACTGTATAACTTCCCCTAGAGCGGGGGCCGAGGCAGCTCATCATCGTCATCAATCTCTGCCGTCGCACTCGGCGATTTCACTCTCAGGGTCAGGGTAGCAGGTTTACTCGTTCTCTTCCATGTTTAAATAATCTGTAATACTTATGCCGACCGACTCACCGCCACTATCCTAAATGCGGGAGCAAAGCTCCTCTCCCTCATCGTCAATCCCAGGGACAATACTGGCACTAACCCCAACGTGGCAATGCCCTCCTGCTCCACGGCTGGTCGCAGCTGCAGCAATTTGGCAAGCGACGAGACAAGCAACGCGACTTGCTTTGCTGTTGCTCGGTGAATCGCGCAACGAGACAAACCGCATGAAAGCGACGGGAGACGACAACCAAGGCGATGAGCAACACGACGGGCGACAGTGAGAAATGTCTATTAAGCTTGTCACTGACTCTCGCCGATGTGCTTATCGCCTAGCAAAATTGCTTACATACGGTTCAATGTGACCCAAACCACAGCCCCACAGCGGCGCGCGCCAAGACTGCAAGGACACCAAGTCCAAAAACAACGGAGCTACTAAGTGGATGAACCAGCAAACAGCAGACGGATCAGCGAAGATGCACGCCATCGTTGTTTTTGCTGCCGAGCCTGGATCGCCAACTGGTGCCACCAAGCAACTAAAAATTGAACCTGGAAGACCAAATCGGCGAATAGACCGGGTAGGCACCAGCGCAGAGCGCTCATATTATCCGGTCATATTTCCATGAGAAGCCACGGGACCGTGCAAGTTTTGCGAATTATCCGGGATTCCAAATAAACCGAGATTGAATTATCGAGGTTCTACTCTATCTCCTGTGCAGCCGTGCTGAATCACAGCGGTCCCAAAGGCACGAAGAGGTGGAACAATCCACAGGACTTCAGCAAGTGCCCTCCGACCGCCGCAATCTCTTTCAGAAAAGCACGTCACAGATGCCGACGTGTCTCGGAAACGCGCAACATGCCAGTGTACCGTGTAAGCCCACTTAAAAAAAACCTCTAAAGCCAAAAAAAAAATTTTTTTTTTTTAACAATTTGGTTGGGACACGCGTTTTTAAAAAATTAATTTTACACAAAAAAAGAAAAAGTTTAGAGCAATAATGGTGGCGCGAGACGCAATTTAGTTGGTAGTCACCTCCTTCCCACTGCTTTCTCGCTTGGCATTTCAGGCGCGTCGAAGAGAGCAGACTTGTGCTCGTTACTTGAAAAATGTAATGGATTACAATTGCAAATTACCGAGCCTCAAATGTAATGGATTACTGTTAGAAATTACTTTCGGTGAAAAGTAACGGATTACTTTACCAGGGGTGAGACAGGTGAAACAGGTTTTGGAGCAATTTTTGGGGCAGAAACATCTGGTTTTGGAGCAGCTTAGGAGCACAAAATTCTTGTTTGGAGCAGCAGTTTATGCGTTTTGGAGCAACCGAAGCAGAAAAGTCTGCAGTTTGTTGATTAGGTGCAGAGGATGTTAGGAGCAGCTTATCAGAAATTTATATCATAAGAAATCTAATATAAATCACATAAATCATATTTTACTTTCTTAATCGTTATTTCTGTCCCACCCTGGTTCCAATAAATCATCAATGACAACATAAAAAAAAAAGGTGTTTGTGCAAATGCAAGTTTTATGCGCATAGATGACGACAGGAAACACAGGCTTGCTGCAAAGATAGGTGGGCGCCAGGTCCCTCAAACATACGAACTGGTGCCAAAGCGCAATTGTGGTGCAAAACTTTTAAAGCGATGATTCGAGAGCATGAACAAGGAAGCATGGTTCACTACAACCAGACATCGATCGGACGATCGTAGAAAAGCACGTGCAGATAGAAAATAAAAACTCCCCCACAAAAGTGAATACCAAGGTAAATAGTGAGTTGGTAGAGAAACTTTGAGCACCAGATGCACGTTAAATACGGGTGTGTGACCCATTCCTTCGATTGGTTACGCACTGGAAGCATGTGTATGATAACCCGAAAGTACTCACGGCGACGGCACCGTCCATTTTGACGAGATTACGGACACGAATACTTAGGTTGCTCATCTTGATAGCCTGTGCGTCTTACCTCCCGCGGCCAGACAGTGAGACCGCATGACAGCGCAGCGTTAGCATGCAGTCACGAATGACAGCGGAAAGTAGTAGGAAAATGAGGGGGGTTAAAGCTCTGGGCTACTTCCGTCCGGCCGCGGATATTCATGACGTTCGTCCGGTCCGGCGAACTGCTTCCGATTGCCGCGCTCCCAGCGGTCGTTGGCACTTCGTTATTTTGAATAAATATGATTCATATATTTAATGAAGATAAATAAGGTGTAGAAGTTGATTCGAAGGTGTGAATGGCTTTGAAGCTTGTTATCGTAACTTTCTCTTTCACTCTTTCAACGTGTCTGGGCTGTTTCTCTCTCTCCGAACCCGCGCCTTGCTCGCGCCTCGAGATGTGCTGGCCGCTGGCGCCGGGAAGTCGGTGGACCGTTAGAACGCGCGGGGAGACGCAATCCCGCGAGGCTGTTTCACTTCTGGGAGTATGTTGCAGAGCGAGATGCGTGCACGGCTTTCTTTTTCTTTTCGTGGGAACTCGTTTTGTAGTATTGGTCAAGCATGGGTTTTCGTCATCACCACACCACGTGCTGTGCCAAGTCGAGAAACAATTACTGCCAAAAGCCGGGACACCAATGGTTTCGAGTTCCGATGGACGTGGCGTGAGGTACGCTCTTTTGGTCTTCTCTTGCTTAAAGGGGCACTGACACCCCAAAGGTCGTATATTTTTTTATTGTCTAAAACGACGCAAGTTGTAGTCATAAACACGCAAAAAAAACCGCATCGCGAAAAAAAATTTTCCCGCGCGCGCGCGCGCCTTTTTATTTTTGGCGTTTAAATCTCCCGCCGCTACCTCCTTGCTTCTTATGATCGATGACGTCAAAAATCAGGAAATTTAGAAGCTTTGTAGGCGACATTTCTATAACATTTAATAATGGCAATCGTAAAACATGTTTTTTAACGCAATTGCGAACGCACTACGGCCCTTCTTTTTGAAATACCAAAAATCAGAGTTCGGTGAGATGTCCCTTCCTAGATTTGTGTCCTCTCTTTGGCGGCGCTCGAGCAGATCGGCGTGTCGGCGAAGAAACCGGTTTTTTCCCGCGCCGGCTCCCTTCTATCCCGCCAGCTCGCCTCCTCCTCGCATCGGGTCAGCGGAGGTCCGAGAGAAAGTCGAGTCGCAGGAGACCGCAAAATTTGACTGACTGCACTGCCGGGGACCGCGCGGGAACTTCAAATTCAGCATTTGGAAATTGTTTTTTTTAATTCACAAATACTGAATTCCCAAGTTTCGAATTTTGAGGGTAATGTCCCGGCACCGTTTTCAATCGTTTCGGATAATAAAAAAAATATGATTTTGATGTGTCAGTGCCCCTTTAAGTTTCTGATTAAATGTTTGCAACAGACCTAACTGTGCAGTGGTAGTGAGTATTAATTGTTTGATTTTGCCAATAGCTGCGATGGTTTCAAATCCTGAAACCTAATTCTATCATCGTTTTAGGATTCCCCCTTGTTCATTCGCTGCGAGAAATATGTCGTCGTCAAATATCTGGTGGCTCTCATATTTTGCAGTCAGACACATGTACTCAGAATGTGACAGAAAGCTTTTTTGCAGTGAGCTGTTGTGGGATTCTTGTCAGCGATTCACGCGTGTGTTCACGGAGTGAAAATGATCCTAAATATTTTTCGATGAACTAAGGATGAGCGATCGTGCTGGTTTCCCGTTTCGTTTAGCAGTGATGCACTCGTAAATTTAAGTGATAATATTAAAAACTAATATACAGGTTCTCGATTCAGACTTGATGCCAAAGACTGAGCTTCTGTTTTTTTTTTGCTTAGTTTCCTTTAGTTACAAGACACCGTTGTCGGTCTTTACTTACGCTTACTTTTATAGTAAAGACAATATGATTGTCAATTTAGCGTGGAGGCATTTAACTCAAGGAGAAGAAAAGAAGCGAGGAGACATGAGTGTTTAATGTCGCTGTGTTGAACTCGAAGTACCGTTTTTGAAAGGAGGTACAGATGTAACGCTCGCTGTTTTCATATGGCCACGTCAGGCACGTAAGGGCCAATCAAGCAAGTAATTAAACTTTTTTTTTCTAGGCTCCACACCTGTGGCTGTAGACGAGCGTAAAGCTTGTGAGTATACGCCAAGAAGCTGGAAAAAGGATCACGAACCTACAGAGAGTTTATGTAAATTTAGCAAAGTGTTTTTGCAAGGACGCATATCATCACCTTCGTCGCACGTAGCCTTAACGGTTTATCCTATTTTGTTGTTCATTTCTTTGATTCTTGTGTGCAAAGAGTGAAATTTCTTCTGTATTTTCTACTGCCTGTTGAATAAAAATGAAGTCAAAGACCAAGCATTCCATATTTTTGTGTATGTGTCACTTTCGTCGCGTTGCTAGGTTTCTGCTGCTTTGCTGCTGGTCTCGCGTTTCAGTGCACGGCTTGTGTGCGTTTCAACGCACATTAATCAGCGTTGAAGCACTTGACAATCCAGAGCAGAGCACGCAGAAGCCCGAGCAAAGCAACACAAAAAACTAGGCAAACAAAAAACAGCAAAAACCTGCAGTATTTTTTTTTTTATTCTAGGTGGCGCAAGCTGCCACCCATCTATCCAAGCACAATGGCGCTGCAGTGCAGTTTCGGTTTTGGTTTCGCTGTGGTGCCATGTTGATTTTTAGATTACAGCCACCAGATACCAGGGGATTCAAAAGGCGCTCTTGCGGACTCCCGGGGTTTACCAATTCGCGTTCCATGGGCAGTATACACCAACTCACATGTTTACAAACAAACCGGAGCGCCCGGAGCGCCCCTAGCAGACGCCACCGGCGCCCGCGCATGCGCGATGGCTCTTTTTCGCGTTCGAATTGTTGATTCTACGTCTTCCTGGCAACGTCCAGCTCACCGCAGGCAGCGTCAGCAAGAGTACCGAGGATCGTTACGCCGCAAAAACTTTGCATGAATAATCTGACATGCGGTGATTCATTCCGCGTGGACGCCGCAGAATGTACGCTAAAGCCTGGTTGACATGATGAGATTTCGACACGCAGTTTTCAGTAGTGGCGTAGCTCGGGCTGCAAAAAAGCGTGAATCGTAGCTGAGGTGGTCGACGTCGATACTGAAAATCGCAAGCAGAATCGGACCACGTGAGATCAGGCATAACAGAGTCGCTGATGGCCGCTGGTAACAGCGCCAGTCAGCATCTCCTTGTATCTACTGTTTTGCGATCCAGCCTGCTTACCAACTTTCAAACTTAAGTCTTTTGAGGCCTGCACTTACTTCTTATCGCAAGTACCGGGCCTTACATGTTTGGTCTACGGGCCGGTGTCCTCCTAAGAGAGCAGACGACAAGCAGAAACGTTTGAAAGAGCAGACGACAGTTCTAACGATCAGGCGGCCGTTTGAACTTGAAGATGCTTTGACCGTAGTCCGCAGGTGGTCCGTACAACCTTGACGGTTTTCCGGCGTTTATGTTGGAACAAAGCAAATAAATCTGATGACCACAAGTATCCGTGAATTCAACCCAAAGTGCTTCCCGCCCAAGCAATCGTGGTCCGACGGCGTCTCGCTTTCTCCCTTTTCACGGCATATATCCACGTTCTCGGACGAACCGAGCTCATGAGAAACTGACCTTTAAATCTTTCTCGACTCTTTTGGTACAGCCCCAGTCGCGGCATTTTGACGAGAAGGCAGGTTTTTGCCTGGTTCCTTTCAAAACAACGCAGGAATACACGTCTCACATGGGCCCTTCCGCCCGCAGTCCTGGACCGAAAGTGCGTCCCGACGCGCCACCGCCGCGCCGCGGCTCCACTGGGAAAATTGGGAAAAGACCACGTACCAGCCATGAGGTTTATAGAAAAGTACCACAGCTGAAATCTTCGAATCCGACGGTTGCTTGCGCCACCCTGTACCCGTGCCGTGTACTTTACTTCGACGAGATTAACTGTTGCCAACCTCCGCTGTTGCCAACCTCTGCACGCACGCAATTAAATGTTGCCAACCTCCACCGCCAACCTCCGCTACAAGCTCCGCTCTAAAATGCGTTATTTCACTCTTAATTAGGGGATATAAACGTATGAACACTGCGTAGGCAGTGTTCATACAAACATACATACCATACAAAAAGTAGCAGAGTATCATCTAAAACCCCTAAATCAGTCAATTTTAGAAAGATTTAATGTGGTAAGTTGATAATCTTCTCATCTGCGTTTTCAGAATGCCAGTGTTGCTGTTGCATGAGTGGAAACTTTAGCGCACCCTCGCATTTAGACGCGTTCCAAATCCTTCTAAAATTGATCGATCAGTGACTTTAGATGACACTCATCAAGTTTCTAATTATCATTTTAGTTAATTATTTCACTTATCATGATGATTAAGACCCTATATTACGTTCCCCTGGCTGTGTAACTCACCTGCCCAGACCAAATTAGTCTACCTTGAGGGCTTTTATAAAATAAATCTGTTTTAATTAACATCAAACACTCCGTTTAACCCACATTAATCATTCGATCGTCCAGATTTATTTGCCAACGAAAAAATATCATTTTGGTTTCACAGAGAGTTTTCCTCTCAGTTCTACAGATACGTCACTGTAGGTAACCAATGCAGAGAGCAAGTCGTCTGTCTCTTGCGCAGGAGTTGCGGTGACGTCAGAACAACAACGACCTCCGATTGGCTTTGAAGGAAAGGATAGTGGGTAGACATCAATGCTAGATGCCTTGAGCTCTACCCACTATTTTTTTTAACCAGCCAATAGGAGCCTGGAGCTGACATCATCGCAACCCCTGTGCAAGAAGCAGACAAACTTGCACTCCGCATAGGAAATTCTTGTTGTCGCAAGACAGGGACGTAGACTGGACTTGATGGGCGAAGCTAGAGCGTCAGATATTGATCGAACAGCGGTGCCATAATGATGTCGCACACGCAAGTCAACGGATGACATCTGACATCGGATATTATGCTCAAATAATTGTAAGATGGCCAACCTCGCTGAGCTCTAGCGTCGATATTAAACTGCAGTCGGCTTTTAGGTTTTGAGCCGTACGTCGACACCGTATGTTGTTTGTGCTACGTATGTTGTTTGTGCTATTGTATGTTGTGCTACAGAGGAGAGTTTAAGGGAGCCGTTCATAACTTCGATCGGCCAAGTCGCATCCTGATACGATCGTCAAATGACGAGCCGTGAATACATTCTCACTTCGATCAGAAAATTGCTCATTGGCTCTCAGAAAAAGGATGAGAAGGCAAAAGATATGAGCGAAATGGAAATGCCTTTGTGTACGGAGGAAGATCGTGGTAGAGAGAAAAGTTATGAAAAACTCACGACCCCAACGCCGGTCTTGGTAGAGCTACACTACGTCCTAGGGCTACTTCCGTAAAAATGAACGACCCAAACTGGACGTGCCGATAGAGGGCACATGCACGCATCCTTTCTCACTAGTAAAGTTCTGGGCTCGCATTTTTTATTGCTTCACCTTGTTTTATTAAAATTTTAAACCACAATCAGGTTCCATGAGCCGTGGCGGGACGGGCAGCATGGGTATGACGGTTACCCAGTGGCGTCACAAGGGGCGGGGGGGGCAGACCGCCCTGGGTGCAGCACTCAGGGGGGTGTCGCGGCCGGCCACGAGAGCGGGGGGGGGGGGGGGGAAAGAACCCAGACTCCGGCTTTCTTTCCAGTACGCAACGCACGACGACGTTTGCTTCGTTGAGGCTCAAAGGGGTACCAAATTCGTCCATGCAATACTACCGCGAAGCAACGCGCGACGTATTTTGCATTACCGCCGCCTTTTGCCACGATAATGCTGCAAAGGAGCAAGTTGTTTTCCCGTTACATTCAACCGTTTGGGCCGCTTGGGCTGCGCGACAATCCACTCACGAAGCAAGTGATGCTAAGTTGACGTCCCTCGGGGTCGCATGCTCCAGCTTTGACCCTGCTATTTCGCTAAAGCAAGAGTGCAAGCAAACCGGTTCAACACGACACTTTAAAGGGAGGTGTGCAACAATTTTAAGATAAAAAGAATTTGCATTTCGTCATTTTTACGTTTTTTATCAGTGTCCCGGAGGATAGAGAAAACACATCTCCTTCATTAAAAATATCATGAATCCGCTGCATAATCGCAAAGCAAAAGTCTAGCTTTTTCCCCCACCCTGCAGCCGCGTGTGGCAGCCGAAGGAACTACGGCGCGAAGCTTACGTGACCTCGCTCGGCTCTAAGCTGCAGCATAACGCCCGCTAATGTACGCAAAGAGAGGGAGAGGAAGCGTCCTCCGAGAGAGCACACGGGAACCTCACCCCAAATTACGTCACTAGGAGGGGGACCAGGTGTGAACCTGAACACTGGGAATGAGTTGTGGGGTGCCGGAAATGCCAATATTTATCTTTTTTTTACACAACAACTAGGACAAGAGAGACAGAAATTGGTTTTCTGTTCTTTACTTCAGAAGTGTCAGAGGGCAACTTCCACAAATTGTTGACCGAAGTCCGGAAATCGTTGCACCCCCCTTTAAGCAATGAGCGGGGGAAAAACGGGACGGACAAACCTCCTCTTGTAGCTTGGTGTTGTCCGTTCCAATTTTCCCCCGCCCCAGGTTACCATGTCGCTGTTTCACGTCTCCCCATTTCTTCCAAAAGAGAAAACGAAGAGATGCTCTCCCACCGCACGTGCCAGCAAGCTCACTTGACAAAGGCTACATGGTAAGCCTGCAGTCGTCGCCCGGACTGGACGCTGGGGCTGCCTCGGCATTCGGGTGGGACATTCAATCGGTGAGTCTGAGTCTGAGGACACTGGCGTGAGCCAAACGCCGATGCAGCCCTCAGTCTGTTCATCACCTTCCGTCGTGGGAAGCGCGTTACAGGAAACCACTAGGAGTTCTGGTCTTCGACAGAGCAAGAAGAGCGTGTCTTTCCAATGCCTGGCCTCTGGCAGGTGCTCCATAACCTACACCGTGCATTGCCGGTGCAGACGCAATCAAGGTGTGAGAGATGCAAGAAGAGTGGCTTTTTACGCGTCTTACTTGGAACTCCGACTGTTTGGCGCGAACGTCAACAGTTCTGCACCACGTCGAATCACTTTGCCGAGCTTCTAACAGTTTGTAACGGTGGATTGCAGTGCTCTTGCAAGCCGTAACAGCACCGCATCCCTCCAATATTTTCCTAACTTTCTATCATCAAGCGTTATGGCGCAATTGCTTTCGTGGCTGCGGCAAGGTTGCTAACGCAGTATCGAAACTAAAATGTTTCCAGCAAGTACGAATAAAACTCCTTCGAAAAAAGGTGGCACGAAGGACCTCTCCGGATCACTCCATGCAATCCATCACCTTACCACGGATCGGTCGGAGCTGCTCGGCGAGCGCTCTACTGGCTCCACGGCACACGGAGAGATTGCTCTGCTCGCATATCGAGAGGCATACAAAGATCCGCTCGGCGAGAGCTCGTTGTTTGCCAGGAGAGGGGGCTATAACCAGTACCAAAATACCCACTTCTCAATTGACTTATATATATATCACCCAGTGTACATAGCTTGCTTTCCTTTCATTGTACACGGAATACTTCCCCAATGTACCCAGGTGTTCTCGTGCAATTCCTTCTGTCAGTAATCATGAAAAACATTGCGAACACATTCTGCGTTAAATAAGTTGCAGGCGGCGACTCACTTTTGTCGGATTCGGGTAGCGACGCGACGGCCCTTGAGAAGTCGAACAGCTTGCTGAGGTATCGGAGCTGATTGTACAGGTCGGATGTCTTGTACTGCAGCACCAAAACGAAAACACCTTAAACGAGCTACACGAGCAAAAACCAAAGATGGTAGAGACCCAAGTAGCGCCGCTCCATACCTCGGGGTGCATGACTGAACGTTCGCAGGCGAAGCACAGAGGCGACGCCTTCACGAACCGCAAGGGGAGCCGTCTTGTTCGGTGGCGACAGACGGAGTCCTCGCACACGAGCCATCCCTGAAGGAGGACGAGACACATCATTAGTAGGGCTCCCTGTTTTCCAAATTTATTTTTAATGAAGTTCGAAGGTTTTTTTCGGAGATTTGAATGCGTTAGCATTAGTGCCCTGGTACATGCGCGGACCTTGAACTGGTTAGAGAACGGGTATTCAAAGTTACAGGGGCTGGGGTCTGTTCTTTGGCCTGTCACGCCGTTCTTGATGCACAGTCGTCTTACCATGTCATCGGGCCGTAAGCACACGGTGTCGCCGCCCCTCTATACACAAGATGTGTGCTCAACAATGGTCATTTGACAACGGTCATTTAACACTCATTTGACAAAACATAAAAATAAGAGTATTTTTGCTACACGCCGACTCTTCAATTGACGAAGATATACCATGATCCGTTCTCCAGATAAACCAGGCGTGAAAACTCCTCTTTTGTCAATCGTCCCAGATTTGAAAGAAACTCAATTGTCTTCTGATGGCTACTAACCGTGCTCTTTGACTAAACTTAGGCCATTCTGATTTTGAAATTTCGAGTTTTTCGGATAAATCCTGACTGATGGTATACGAGGCGCTTACCTGAGAAAATCTCTCGATAAAGTTCACAACATTGAGGAACTTGGGAGCCAAGTGCAAACTGATTTCAAATTCAGAACAGTGCTGGTTCATGCAGTGCCAATTTCTTACATTTTCTTCCGCTAGCAGAGTTTGACAGCGTTGCGGAGGTTTGCATCGAGATACAACCAAGAGTCACCGAGATATTCGTGCTTCGAATGAAGCGTGGCAACCAACTGAAGAAGAAGTAGCTTGCAATTCTGCTAACGAAGCACGTATTTCGCAGTAACTCTGCAACGCAATGCCGTCAAACGCGTGTGTCTGAACCAGCCTTTACGCACAAGTCACTGAAACATTTGTGTCTCGAATGTCACGTGCCAGGCTATCTCCTTGAAGCGGTAGCCATGCTTATTACGAAGCCCAGATGTCCCGGTGACTTGGCGTAGCAGATGCAAGCTTCCGTAATGTAACTTATAATGTAAGAAAACGGAACTGTAGGGACCCACCTCTAAACAGAAGCTCTGGAAACAGCGCCCAGGCAGTGCGAACAACAAAATAGCGGATTAGTGTCTCAACTGCCCAGGCTTCATGTTATTTCTATCAGGGCCCGTCTTCAGCATAGTTCGTCAGCCACCAAAAGGCCGCCATCAGCACAAACAGACGCCATACACTCGATGATGATAGCTATCGAAGCGTGCCAGGCTGAATTTCGGAAAGGGTCTGTCTTTCTGCCTACCAAATGCACCGTGCCGTCGAAAATATTTTCTTTCCCGAGACAATAAAAAGAACATGGTGCATATGTGAACAGAGTTCCCTACTACCACTACAGTCATACTTGACTTCATCAAACCCGTTTACATCAAATTATCCCTTATATCGAACAATTCTTGTGCACAGTACTGCTGCAGTGATAATATACAGCAAACACTATGGTTACATCGAACAAAAATAGCAGCAGCTACCGATATATCGAACTGCCAAGAGCGCTCGCTTTGCTCTGCAAGCAGGCTTTCCCCCAACTCGAGCGGACGCATTGGAGGAAAGCCAACTGCAGAGCACGCTAACTTCTTTCTTTTTCCGGACAACCACGTTGACTGCCTGGAAGAAAAAAAAAATCTCTTTTGCGGAGAGAGCGGGGAGAGGGTGCTCCGTGCTCCCTCCCCCATTGACGCGGCCGCCCGGAAGAAAAATAAAGCCAGCTTGCTCTGCGAGCTGGCTTTCCCTCAATGCAGCCGCTGCCTGTCTTAGGGGAAAGCCAACTTGCAGAGCAAAACGGCACTCTGCTGGAGAAGGTGCTCCTGCTAGGACGTGCTCCGTGCTCTCGGCACAGTTTGGCGCTAATGCGCGACTATAGAAGGCAGCGGCCTCAGCGTTTTGGAGTCCGTCGATAGCGTAGAAAAATATTGTTATCACGGATGCAATGAAGAAAAAATTGTGGTGGCTTAGCTCGGCTATGCCAGGATATACGTAGCGTGAGCTTATGCGCACAAAATGAGAGGCGCTATCAAGTGGCTCCGGTGCAGCGTCAGACTTGGCTACTGCGCAACGGAGGCGGACAGCTGGGCACGCGGCGGTGCCAGTGCGTCTGCCGCGGCTATGACGTCACTCCTCTGGAATGTGCAGACCGGCGAGGCGCGCGCGGCAACAATAAGCGCGGCGGCGGAGCGCACGGCGGCGGCGTCTCTGGCGCGCCAGCTGTGCGCCGTGTGACGTCACTGCTCCTCGCGCTTGCGCAGCACGGAGCACGGCTCATTATGCGAGCCACGGGAAACTGCTCAACCTCGGCCAGTGTAGCTCACGCCACAAAAGCAGCAGAAGATGTAAGACTATTTCATTGTGTAATATGTCAGCAGAAAGTGGATTCTTGAGAGTAAAATTCATTAAAACTGTTATGTTGAATTACACGATATGTCGAACTAATTCCCGTTTTTTGCGAGTTCGATATATGCGGGTTTGATTGTAGCTTCGGTTTCATGGTCCTTTTCATTTGGTCATAAATTACGGTTCGATACGCAGTTTCTTGTTCTTCAAAAGTGGTGCGAGTGAGCTTGATCTGGAACGTTTGAAATAATGATCAATATATTTTTGTCTGTGCTCTCCACTTTTTTTTATTATTATTTTTTTTATTTTTTTATTTAAGAATACTGTCAGCCTTTACTTGAAGCTATTACAGGAGAGGTAACAACAATATATATCCAATCATATAAAAAATTTGAACTCTATATATATGTACATAATAGAAGAAGACTGTTACAAATTTTTAATTGAAGACAACATGAACATATCGCAACACTTTGTAAATAGAAGAGAAATCGAAAAAAAGGAAAAACGCCCCTTTTTATTTATTGCTGGATAAATGTCTTTTCTAAAGAAGACTCAATTGGGACATATTTGCAGAGTTAATGACATCATCTGGGAGTTGGTTCCACTCTTCAATTGTTTGCACAAAGAATGAATATTTGAAAACGTCTATCCTGCTATTATACGGTTGGATTGTTTTATCGTGATTTAATCTGCGCGATCTACTTACTGCGTAGAACTTGCTGATGCAGTCCCGGATGAACAGGGTCACTTGGTTGCACAGAGCATTGATGTAGCCACACAGCGCGGTCTTGCACTGCGGACATTCTTCCAGCACAAACCTGAGTTCCATACCCTGAAACAAAAAGATGTGCCGAGTTTGCTTGTCGAAGCTAGAACTGAACAAACTTTGTAATGTCACTTGAAAGAAATAAAGTAGTTTTGACATAAGTAGTTTTGACATAAGTACAGGGTAGCTTCCTAGAAAGACCAGGGTAAGTGCAGACAAGCAATGAGGAAATAAGTACCAATGAACCATTGGGTGCACACTATGCTAGATAGTAACATCCCTCATTGACCACATCAAGTCTTTGTTTTCATTGTGAACTTTAACGTACTAATAAGTCAACATATTCTAAACTTCTACTGAAAATCTACATACTGAAGCTTCCTTTTATTCCCTGTCTGCTATAATTCTTGAATCGCTGTAAGGTCAGGGTCCCAAAAGCCCTCAATAGACCGGAAGTACCTCAATTTTGACATTTCGCATCATAGTCCTCATTTAGCCCGTCAAGTCTGTCTTTATCGTAGTGTTTAGCAAACTAACTAATAGCTAGCAAGTCTTAATGCCCTTCTACAGAAAATCTACAAACTGTAGCCTTCTTTTATTACCCTGCTTGCTGCACCTATTCGTCTGCTTCGACAAAAATTAAGAATGTCACAAGTATCCAATATAATGAAATTCAGCTCCTTAAGAATTTTCTAGACGACCAAGCAACTTCGATTTTTACAACATCTAGCAGGACAGAGATGCCAAGATTTCACGAACCGTTCTTTTCAAAGATGTCCTCGACGGCGATGACAGCAGTGCAGCCCTCCGACGGACACCTCAGCGTCACCCTCTCGCAACTCTTGTACACGGCCAAGCCCGACGCACTACCATCGTTCAGCCGACGTTCCGTGTCGTCCTCTTCGTTGTGGTTGTAATGCCGATAGTGCGCAGGGTTAAGACCTGCAGTGGCAATGGGAAACAAGGCACGTGGCAAACAAGGCACGAGGCTCACGAGGCGTGCGTCTTGAGAGCGCATTCCTAGAAGAAGTTTGCGCTGCTTGCCTAATCACCCCGCGCAGAAACGGGATGCTTCTCCGCAGGACATGCGACGTGGGCAGCGTGGAAAAACTTGGTAAAACCCGTTCGCTTATTGCGTTGCCGTGTTGCGCGCCACCGTGCTCCCGTTTCCCGTGTGGTTCTGGTTCACTCTCCTCCCGGTCTCCATTTAGATAGTGTTCCCCTGCTGCTTCTCCATTGGCCCGCCAACTTGTGACCCGGACTGCCTTCTTGATTTCACTTTGACTACGGACCCTACACCAACCGCATCTCCCACGGCAAAGACTAACTACGAACGTTGACTGAATGCACCTAATCGCAACTGACCGGACCGCCCACGGATTTACTTGATCATGTCAAGCACCAGCGTTTCCAGCCCGAAAAGAAAGGTTCTGTCCCTGAAGGTGAAACGGGCGATTCTCGAGGAAGTTCGGTGCAATGTCAAAAAGTCGGAGATCGCCCACAATTACTGAGTCAGCCTTGTCGACGCTGTCGACAATCATCAAGAACGGAAACAAGATTGACGCGGCCCTAGACGACGATGCTGGCAGCGCAAACCAGAAGAAGATTCGCCAAGCCTTTGTACAATGATTTGGAAGAGCCGCTGTACAAGTGGTTTGTCGACGCCCGCGCAAAGGCAGTTCAACTAAGTGGTCTGATCCTTTTAGAAAATGCTTTTAACATGGGGTTTGTGTCGGGGCACAATGACTTCAAGCCTGGAAGTGGCTGGATTCAATGTTTCAAGGATCGTCACAGCATCACTTGCAAACACCTTGTCACTGAGGCCGCGTCCGTTGACGACGCGTCCCTCCAGGCTTGGCTCGACAAGTGCCTTGATTGGATCTTTGCCACTTACACTGATCGCGACATCTACGATGCGGATAAAACTGGCGTCTTTTATCAGCTTTTGCCTGCCAAGACACTGGCGTCTAAGGATGACAAGTGCGTTGGAGCCAAGACGAGCAAGAAGCGCGTCACACTGTTGCGCCAACACGAATGGCACTGACAAGCAAGAGCTGCTGCTGATTCGGAAGTCCCACAAACCACGAGGCTTTGCGACCATCAAGTCCCTTGTCGTGACGTACGTCCAGAATGGCAAAGCGTGGATGAAGGGGGACCGCTTCCGCAACTGGCTCGCTGGTTTTGGCACAGACATGGCTTCGCGAAATTGGAAAGTGCTGCTGCTACTGGATAACTCCCGTGCCCACCACATCAATCCACTGCTCAGCGCCGTGGAGGTGCTCTTTTTGCCTCCAAACACCACGGCCAAACTTCAGCCAATGGACAAGGGAGTCGTAGCAAAACTGAAGGTGCACTACCATCGCCGAGTGATCAAGCATCCGCTTGCTGACATTCGCACCGCTATGCCACCAAAGGAACGCAAGGTTACGTTGGCCAGAGCAGTGTTTATGGCCAGCGGAGCGTGGGGAGACGTGAAGCCCAAAACCATCGTCCATTGCTTCAAGAGCGGCGGCTTTTCCCGGACGAGGGTTTTGGAGGCTCCTGCTGCAAGCGACAAAGTGGTTGCCGACGACGGAGTTCCTGCGATCAACGAGATCTGCGCACCGCTGCAGCAGATGTGGGAGAGCATGGCACAGGTCCAGCTCAACCCGTCCGGCGTTAACCTCGTTGAGTTCATCACGACAGAGGACGACGTCGTCACCACGGAGGAGATGACGGACAAAGACCTTGCAAACTGTGGCCTTGTTGTGGATGTGCGAGCCAACGAAAGCGACAGCAACGACCACTGCCGTGTGAAACCGTCAGTGTCCACCGAAACGGCGATCGCGGCGGTTGATGTGCTCCGGTTGTACTTCATTGGTGCCGGGCTTGGACAGAACATTTTCGCGGCAATTGGAAACATTAGAGGCAGCAATTGTGAGCATGTCTGTGAATCACTGTGTACAGTCGTGTATCGACGGCTTCTTCGGTAAGCAGTCAACCTTTGCTCTAAAATATTATTACAGCGAAGCTGTTATGTGCTAGGACCTGGAAAAAAATGCGTCCATAGATGTTAACAAAAAAACTCCCGTTTAAACGGCGCTCCTTCGTTCCGATTGGTCGTGGCAAGTATAAATAAAAAGAGGGGCAACCCGCGTGAGTCAGCCTTCCTTGGCATTATTAGATAGTGAGGTCCTGATCCCTTGTTATCATCTACGGTCACCGACTTATCTCAGCTAAGAGTGCGCTGTGACGAGGCTGAGGGCAGAACGCGCCGATCTAACCTTCTTTTCTTTCGCTTCCGCGATGCTGATAAAGAGACTTGGGCTCAATCGGAAACAAACTGTCCTCGAGGTGTGCCCCGAAAAATTGGGTTTAGAACTTGCCCATAAGTGACCATAAGGCAATGATCACTTTAGTCACTAAGAATTAAATAAAGACAATTAAACAACGAAGTCGTGTACGTGTCTTCATTGCAATCATATGTAAATCGTACAGATGTCGTATAGTTGTCGTAAAGTTGTCGTAAAGATAACAGCTTCGCTGGTCCTCCATCTTCACGTGAAGTGGATGGGCTCTACAATTTTTCTCTCTCTCTCCTATACATTCACCATCCTCCTACACACTATATGATATTTGGCTTTCCACGCACTTTGCGGGAAACTAAAGGATAGGCGAGCTTCGTTCACATAATGGTCAACCCATAGACACTGCACGACACTGATCGCCAGCTTGTTCCGTTCTCTTTGAATCGAAGGGCTGTCATCAGAACCACTAACGTGGTGTAAAACACTCATTTCGGGCACTAACATAGGCGATAAAGTTTCATGTCTACAAATTCCTTTACGAAGTAAAATGTGGAAATGTGTTGATGTTGCGTTTGCACTGACAGTGCTGAGCAACATGTACCTTCCAGTAGCACCGTCTGTCCAAGTCAACACAACATAAACCCAAGAACAAAGTATAAACTGTCGGGAGGTTTATGTGCCAAACTAACCGGGCACTACTGGCACACCCCTTTGAAAGAGATGATTTCCTCCAAGCCCATT
The DNA here is from genome assembly GCA_037355805.1 of Ixodes ricinus. Classification (NCBI taxonomy): domain Eukaryota; kingdom Metazoa; phylum Arthropoda; class Arachnida; order Ixodida; family Ixodidae; genus Ixodes; species Ixodes ricinus. Next base: position 17,731 of record JAZHYW010043868.1, on the reverse strand, counting down.
CACTAAAGTGCGACCGTGGGCGCCGCGCATTACCGGAACATTGACGCTGTTTCCAGGCCACGTCGGCGCATCGGCATTGAAAATGGCGCTCCGCCCTCCGTGCCTCTGTCATCCTCGCTCAGTTTTCTGTTTGCCGTTTGCCCAGTTTGCCTCGGTAGAGGAGGAGGAGAGGATGCGAGAGTCTCCCTTACGCCTCTGTGTAGGCTTGCACCTCGGCCTTTGCAACAAGCATGGTTGGCCGCCGACACGCTGGAATAGCCGGTAAAAATGCATGCCTTTCGGTCCGGACCGCATTAACTTCGATAAAAGTGATAATTCATATAAAGCTATTTCGTTATAACGAGGACTACCGTACCTCGACCGCCGGGACGAGGGAGGAACCTTGCCGAACAACCGCTGACCTGAGCCCCCACAGTGCCACGACATGAGCTATAAACAGTTCCATCAGAGCTCTCGTGCATTGCAATTCCATTCGGAGGCAATAGGTTGGGAACATGGAAAACTCCACAAAATATAAACATTGGCGACATTATCGAATCACGCCATACATTTTACGTCATAAATATGGAAAAAAGACGTGCCCTTTTACCCACCAGTTTCCACATCTGTAGGGTAGAACGCCCTAGATGCTACTGTCATTTTTGGTCTGGTGGAAAGTTAACTTCTGCGATGCCATGCCATTTAGATAAGCTAGTGCATGTTGTAATGCACGCCCTCCAAACCACTCTTTTTTTTTTTTTGCGCAAGATTTTAGTTTTTTTATGTACTGCCTGTAGTTTTATCTCTGCAGCTTTCTATGGCCCGAAGCACGTATAAATCGTGCGCCCCAGCTCGGGACAGCCTGGAAGGCCAGAACGACTCTGACAAGCACCTGTCAATACCGTGGGCCTCGGAGATGGAAAGCCGCTGTTGGAGTTCAAATCAAATCATCCAGCATTACAGTGTAGACCGCATATAACGTATGTCACGGGAGTCGCGAAAATCCGCACTATAAGCGGTACCGTGCTATAACCAAAACATCAATTTTTCAGGCCAAAATACATGCCATGAGACAACTTACCTTTGTAAAACAATTTATTTTATGTTAGATGAAAAATAAAGCTTAGTCTGAGGAAAGTCCTTATTTCACCAGACTAGTACACTTCTCTCTCAAGTGTGTCACACATTTTGAAAGAAATTAGTGACTTTTGCCTGGCGCAGCCTTTTAACGGCGTTGCGGACGACCTGGTCTTCGACAACGCTAAGGCATTTGAACACCTCATCACTGAAGGAGTTCTGCTCACAGTGAACCTTCAGTTTCTGTAAGAATTCCAGTGCGTCTTTACTTGAAACTTCCGGCGTGCTCTCTTCGTCGTCGTCCGGCTCATCTTCGGGTGGACTCGCCCCAGAACCTCGCACTGCTGCAACAATAGCTTCATCGGTGGTTGCTTCCTCACGGATAACAGAGTCGTCGTCATCCTCATCTACATAGTTTTGAAACGTGTCGTTTGCAGGAACAAAGTGGTTTTCCACAAGGTCGGACCACACGTCGTTCGCTCCGATCGCCTCGTCAATCGCATCACTGCGCAGATCGGTGTCCTCCGAATTCCCGGCATCGCGCACAAACCCTGCATTGCGAAAACACTTCTGGATGGTTGTGGCCTTTACTTGCCACCACGACGCGGTGATCATGTCGATGGCGCCCCTCAAGTCCACCTTGAGGGGTTCATCTCGTTGCAATTTCAAGACGACTCTTTTGCACATGCGCTTCTTGTAGAGCGCCTTGACTGTAGCGATGACGCCCTGATCGAGAGGCTGGCTTTTAGCAGTGGTGTTTGCCGGCAGGAACTTCAAACTGACTGCGCTTAATTGTGGCTGCACATTGTGAGCGCTGCAGTTGTCCAGAATAAGGACGACGCGCCGTTTTTCTGCGACCATGGCCTCATCGAAACTTTTCAGCCAACTAGCAAAGAACTCTTGGGTCATCCAGGCCTTTCCATTTGCTGTGTACACCACAGGCAGACATTCTCGCTTCTTGAAGCAACGGGGTCGTTTGTATTTCCCGATGATAAACAAGCGCCGCTTGTCGGAGCCGTCCATGTTTGCACAAAACAAAACCGTGACACGTTCCTTTGAGACTTTGCGGCCGGAACAGGGTTCACCTCTCATCGCGAGAGTGCGATCGGGAAGCATGTTGTAGCACAGACCAGCTTCATCGGCATTATAGATGTCTTTGTCCGCATACGCAGAAAGCATCGTCTCGAGATGAATGCGAAACCACGCCTGGATGCTGGCGTCGTCGACTTCCCCACTTTCGCCCGAGATAACTTTGCAGCTAATCCCGTGGCGATCTTTAAACCGCTGGATCCATCCGTTGAGGGGGTTGAAGCCTTCGTGTTCGAACAAATGTCCAAAGGACTTAGCTTTCGCTTGTAGCATCGGGCCACTCACTGGGACGTTCTTGGCTCGCACTTCGCGAAACCACCTAAACAAGGCTTCGTCGACGTCCTCATACTTTGACGTACGAATCCTCTTTCTTGAGAGCGACGCAGAATCTTGCTGTAGCTGCTTCCGTACCTGCTCCCGGTTCTTCCAGACAGTAGAAACCGTTGTGTCAGCGACGTTGTACTTGGCCGCGACAGAAGCTTTTTTCATGCCACTTTCGACATCTTTGATGATGCTCTGTTTAGTTTCGAGAGACAGGGCTTGTCGTTTCTTGGCCATCTTGGGCTTGGGAGACGGAGAGATCGGGATGGACGGTCGATTTCCGCACGATATGCTTGACGCGGTCCAAACAGACGACGTGGAGCAAGTTAGCAAACTGCAAGAAGCGAAACTAGAAACTATCCAGCTATCCAGACTTCGTTTGGCGCACGCGCGGTGTAAGAAAGGAGGTTGGTGTTGCGTCACTCGAGCGAGGGGTGAAATCGAAAGGGTGAAAGGCTTGGGGGTGGCTCGATGGGGCTTTCGGAGTTGAGCACGCGCATGCGTGTGTCGCGTGGTTGTAACTCGCTGCGTAGTCATTCGTCTTCGCCTCTCTCTTTGCTTCTCCTCGCTTCTTCGAGCAACCTCCTTGCCATCCTTGCCCCCGCGAGTGGCGCTTGCGGCTAGCGCCGTTATCTAGTGTCGCACAGGGAAGCGTGCTCGCTGCGCCGGTCGGTCAGTGGGGTCGGCGGGCTGTTCCAGAAACCGCACTATAACCGGTATTTCCCTTCGCGCGCCTGCATTTTAAGTGGTATGTAATTACATGGAGTTGTATGGGAGGCGAACCGGTGGTTGGAAAAAGCAGCGTTATACCCGGTCCTGCACTATAAGCAGGTTACGTTGTAAGTGGTCTATACTGTATTCACAATCCTCGCTGCTGCAGTCATAAAAAAAAAAAAATTAAAAAAGTGGCAAATGTTGGTAAATCTTGCAATTAGGGCTGTGTTTGTAACCCTCCCCGAGTGCCAGCGGGACTTCATGTTTGACAAGCGCTTCTGCCGTGCGGCAATTTATTTTCGGTAGCTCACCAGCTCGTGAGAAAGCACAAAACTGAATTGAAACCGAAACTCTACTTCTTCGGCTATCCACAAGATGGTGCAACGTGTCCCTGCAAGCCAAAATTCAAATTTTGGCGGTGTGCGGAAGCCGTCGATAATGGGTGAACTATGGTCTATGGGCGTAGTACAGAAAGACTAAGCTAAGATACTTTTCTATATTGAACGATCCATTTGTTTATCTGTCAGTTTGCTACCTGTTAGATGATCCATTAGTTAGCGATCTGAATGACTGCAAACTCTATTTACAGAAGTAAAAAAACACTACATCATCTCGGAAAAGCTGTTTTAAACTCACCCAGAACTTCGGCGATCATGGCGGCATCCGTGCCATCAATCGGAGCGCATATCCGGGCCACCACGGGGTGTATTTGTTGTGCCAGGTAGTACTGCTTGTCTGGAAGGGACCATCAAAGCCCTTAGCATGCTGTTCCACAATTACACCAGCATGCTAAAACAGGCAGATTCACCGCACAGGAATCTCAGCTGCTACCATAATCGGGGGCAAGCTTAAATCGCAGTGGCTCAATGCACAAGAGAAAAGTGTACAGAGGCATAGAGGGATTTTATTCAAATATTAACTAGTCCGCTTATATACAAATGACATTAGCGCATGCTTTTGAATATTTTCATCATTTTATAGTCGAAACGCAAATAGTAGATTTTGAGTTCGAAGCAAATTCTAAGCGAATGGTGGTTTTGACTGAATATCTTCTAATCGAATATTGAATAGTTTCTCCGAGCCTTTCACTACTTCACCATGATTAAACGAGAAACCAGCTGAACTCATCAAGGTTGTCCTCCCACTCATCCAGTTCTGAGCTAAATTAATTTTAATCTAGGTAATATATTTATGAATTGTGGCCCCAGAAAGTCCAATACCTACATTGTGATGGCAAAAGAAACGACAAATTTGACGTAACATTATACCTATAGAGAAGCTATAGCTAATCAAGGGGATTTATAAACCTAGCTATATGCAAATATCCTTTTATAAATCTCAAATCTTGAAAAAAAAAAAAGATTAGTAAACGACGAGAACATGTTGTTAGGGCGCCTCTGCCTAACATATACTGATGATGGTGTAGAATGCCCGAGACTGTGGTAAAGAGGGAACTGGCAGAAGAAAAATGATAGAGAAAGAATAACATCTTCTTCCTCTGTCATTTTTCTTCCCAAGTTCCCTCTTTTACCACAGTCTCGAGCATTCCAGATCATGATCAACATCCACCAGCTCACCTGAGCACTTTCTGTTTTTTCATTAACATATACTAGGGTTGCGCGAATATTCGAAATTTCGAATAGTAGTGCCGAATAATACACTATTTGATATTCGCTTCGAAGAGAACCGCACTATTCGCGTTTCTCGAAGTGTTGATTGCGGCGGGTTAGCCCCGTTATATCCGCTTCTTACCAAGCACCGGTGCGCTGCGGAGAAGCAAACCTGCAGAAGTGAGCTCCGCGGGTGTTGCTTCTCCGCATTACATCGGTGCTCGGTAAGAACGCACTATCGTAAAATATCGGGCAAGCACACACTCAAACTTTGTAGATAATAGCGACAAAAATGAGGATGGGCGCTTGTCTGGTCATCAATTTGACATATAAATCTACTGTGCCTATTTTCTCAGAGCTTACAAATTTGCAAATGGGCGCTTAGTACGGAATGGGCGGATGCTCAATATTCTACGGTAACGGGGTAACCCGCCGCGATAAACAATATCGTAATTGCGTGCTTGGAAGAAAAGCATACATTCAAAGCGGGATGGTGCACTTGTGCCGGCTATATTTGAAAATAAATGGAAACTTTGTGAATGTGTATATCTGCATTGTAGTAAAAGTTTTAAAATTAAACTTTTATGCAAGAGTATACTATGTTTGGCAGAGATGCTTTTACAACATCTGTTCATCAAGCGCGATTAATTCTTTTTTAACTTAAGATTAAAGAAAGACTATTTTATATAGCAAGATTTGTAAATTCACTCAATGGGTATAGTTGGCCATCTCCATAGGATTCATTTTATGTTGAATCCGTCGTTTACTTGCCATCCCAAGACATCAGACCTTCTGAGGTCACAGTTCATAAATATAGATAGAGCTTAGCTTATAAATGAACAAGTGGACTAACCTTCACAGGTTTAGCTGGGTTTTTGTCTAAGCATTATGCAATGGTAGTGAAAGGTGTGGAAAAACTATTCAATATTCGAATCGAAAATATTCGGCCAACACCACTATTTGCTTCAAACTTATAATCCACTATTCGCACAAGACTAACATACACTCTTGCATAATAACCACAGTTTAATTTTGAAACTTCTACTGCCATGTAGGTATCGACGGTCACAAAGTTTCCCTTTCTTTATTTAACGTGCGCATGCGCGTGCACCATCCCGCTTTGAAAGTGTGCTTGTCTACTATGCACGCGACTGCAATACTTGTACTTTTTTAAATGTTGATTTCGGCAGGTAAGCCTGTTGAGTGCACTTCTTACCGAGCACCGGTGAACTGCAGAGAAGCAGCATCCACGCAAGCAAGTTCCACGGGTGTTGCTTCTCTGTAGCACACCGGTGCTCGGTGAAAGCTCGCTCAACAGGGCTATCCTGAAGCGATCAACACTAAGAAAAATATGAATATCACAATTCATCTTGAAGCGAATATTGAATAACGTACTATTCGAAACTACTATTCTAAGGACTGGTAAAGGCGAGCGAGTTGAACATGAATACTTAAAATTGAAATAATAAAACTTTGGAGGACAAGCACACGAAAAATTATGTTCTTTCATTTAGCAACGACGTTGATAGATTGATGAGGGGGATGGCAAACTGGGAGACGGAAAGGGTGATAATGGGGGGAAGCAAAACTGGGAGATGGAAAGGGTGTCATTTTCTGAAATGGATATTAAATCAAGACAGGAATTAAAATTCATCAGGCCTGAACTTGAAAAAGTTCAGGCCTGATGAAAAAACCACACCATTACCAGTAGTTCTGCCCATGCCTCGTGGTTCTTCCTCCCTCTTTCCATCTCCTAGTTTTCCTTCCCCTTATCGCCTTTCCCAACCCCCAGTTTGCCATCCCCCTTATCACCCTATCTCAGTTGGGGCCTCGTTCAGGGTGCAATTTTCCTGCCCAAAATAAACGTCATTGCTAAATGAAAGAACATGGTTGTCCTGCGCTTGCCCTCCGTGTTTTATTCTTTCGATTTTAAGTACTATTCTAAATTCAAATATTTGCACAACACTATATTTTTTTTTGTAAACGCAGACAAAAAAGGTTATGCACGAAACAAAATGAATTTGGAAAGTCATTATGTTACTGTCAATCGCCTTTGCCCCAAAAATACGCACAAAATTCCAACCAAGCATCAACACGCTGCCAGCCCAGTTAATTCTAGAGGTGCACCAATATCAAATTTCTGCCTGCAAAATAAACATGAATGAAATTTTACTGCGAATTGAATGAGAATATTTTCAAATACAAATCTTTTATATTTATTGTGAATTGGGCATAGATGCTTTAAAAACTCACAGCTAAAAAACTTATAGAAAGCACTCCTACGAAAGGGACAGTTCTATTATGTGAGAAACACTTCCACAGACTTGTATTATGACAAGAAAGGCCCCGAACGAGATATGAGTTGGGTAAAGCATAATGTAATATGGCAAGCAAAGAAATGACTAGAGCTTAAGATTTTCTGGCACTGTACTATAAAATCAGAGGTCAAACTATAATCACAAGCAAAGCCGTTTCTTCTATGGCATGCTGGTGCGAAGCAGTCAAGATACGCATCTGTTCAAAGCGATGAAGCTTGACGCTCAGACCACAAGTACATAGCTGTGGAGCTTGACGCAAGAAAAGAATTCTGAAGATATTATTCATAATTTTTGGATATTAAATAAAACTCAAATACTTTAAACTGTAATGTTATGCCACAGAAAGATTTGAATAATAAACCTTATTGCCAATTATATGAAGTTTCAAATCTTTGCACACTACCTGTAGTAAATTTTCATTACATTCATTACAATGAAACAATACAAAAAATATTTTCCCAAATTTTTTGCGGGGCTTTTTTCACAGCAAAACTAAACTAGTATACATCGCTGAATGCACAGCTTCCACCAGATGCCAAAGTTTCAAGACTATCCATAATCTTATTAAAAAGTTATAAGCGATGTTTGGAAATTTCCCATGGGAAAATGGCGGCCTTCGGAGCTCTCGAATACATGGAGCTGAATAGCACCAGTGACCAGAACGGGCCTCACTCTCCCTTTAAAATTTTCACAAAAATCACTTATAACTCTTGAATAAGATAACGGTTAGTTCTGAAGCACTGGCATCTGGTTCGGACTGCTAGCGCTACATTTCAGCGGAGGCTGAACATTCGGCAATGCATCATTAATTTTTTGCAATAAAAAAATCCCTACAGATTTTTTTTTTGGGGGGGGGGGACACACACTATATGATTGATTACCAAATAATCTTTGATTACAACCAACATGTTTTATCATACCCTCTTACACCTGCGCATTTACATTGTTCTGAAGGCAAAGGTATATAGAAATTGTTTGGCAGTGAAGCGCCACAAGAAGGCCATCTGCATGCATGAGTATACTAACCAATCGAAAGGCTGTCGTTGCCCTTCAGTTCTTCAGGGTGGTACGCCCTTTGAGTTTGCGGTCTGTGAACTGCCATCCTGCATTAAAGTGAGATAAAAGGAATGCAACCATGCAAGCTATAAATAGAAAAGGCAGAAAACAAAACCAGCAAAGTTGATTGTAAGTTTAAACTTGGACATGCTATCCACATGATCTGTGTCAAAATTCTTGACTTGGTTTCTTAGTAAAGTGAACTCGACAGCTCAAAGATGACGAGGACAGCAAAACATTTTCAGCATCCTCATCACCACCACCATTATAACAATAATAACATTAATAATAATAATTATTATTTTTATTTCTGTGCCCAAAACAACCAGCCAGTCTTCACCTTGGTGCACAAACAGGATACATGAAAAAAGGAAAAAGAAAACACAAACTTAATTTACAAAACCAAACTCTCAATTCACTAAAGTGGCAACAAGTCCTTCCACTTGCTTGGAATTAAGCAAACTTGGAATTCTAGGAATTGCAGTCAAACCATATATTTGCTGTCTCGTAATCATTTACAAGAAAGGTCCCCGATTTCAGCTCGTCTTCGCTGCTTGGGTGCACTCGGTGAAGTTCTTTGCAGTTGAAAAAAAATGTTCACCCCTCGTCTAGGTCACTACAGCACCTTCACTAGTGAGAAGCAGCGATGAATGCCGACACCTCTGTTACATTTCTACGAAGTCTTGTTTGTAGCGAATCTCGGCCAGTCGTGGCCTACTATGTTCTAGCCATATGCTAGACAGCTATCCGCAAGGTAACAACTAGAACACGCTTTTGGCTAAATAATACTTAACTAGATATGTCAATGGAGCTGCAGATCGTAATCAATCATACACTTCTATTGCACTCATCATTCCCATGATGAGCTGTAGCTGACCTACTGAAACCAAAGCCATAAAAATAAGCTTGCATCACATACTACTTCAAGATTTTGGATTACCATCAAAAGTTAGACTGAGAGCGATTTCCAAATAGCCCATTATTCAATACAGTGTTAGGAAACAGTGCGTAATTGCACGAGCCTACTTGGATGCCCTTGTGAGCAGACTCACGTTGCATATGACGTATGTGACGGTGTCTCCCTGCTTCAGCTTCTTGCCTCGCTTGCTGTTGAGTCGAAGCGCCACTTGGACGTGCGACAGGTTCTTCTTGTCCGGGTAATCCTCCGGGTTTTTGGTCAGTTGCTGTCACAGGTCAAAGAAAAAGGTCAGCATGAAAACTGCCTATGTGAGAACTAATGCTCCACCACAGTTCTCGAATGCCATACAGTATAGACCACTTATAACCACTTATAGTGCAGGATCGGATATAACTAGGGTTCCGAGGTTTCAGTTTAAACCGATAAAAACCGATAAAAATACGCCGAATCGATTTTCGGAAATTCGGTTTTAGCCAAAAAGGTCAGTTTGCAGGTTTGGCGTTTTCAATTTAAACTGATGAAAACCGCTAAAAGTATGTCTAATCCGTTTTCTAAAATTGGGTTTTAACCGAAAAAGGTCAGTTTTTCAGGGCCGTGTCGAGGTGGGTGGGGGAGGGGGAGGGAGAGAGAGAGAGAGAGGGCTTTGCAAGGTTCGACATTGTGCGACGCCTTCGTAATTGCCCTCTTCCAAGGTTCAACATGCAACAAAAGAGGTTTTGGATTGGCCTTCGTGGGACATCTGTGTCCTTTCTGTGATCGGGCTTAGTGTGTCAAGTTCCTGGTCCTAAAAAAAAGTTTGGATGTCGGCTAGTATAAGGTTTTACGCTTCATGCACTTCAGAGGAAATCGAGGAAAGCCGTTAATACCTTTCTTGACACCCTCTCAAACTTCCCTGTGGTTAAAAACATAAATACAATAATTTTTTTTTTTTTTTCATTTCGCCGGTCATTGTACGGTCATCACCTCAGACAGTCACGTCGTCAGAATGGGAAGGAAAAAGAAGCGAGCTAAGGATTATGCCCGCGAATTCTGCGATTTTGAGGTGTATCCCGACGGAAGTTGTAGCGAAGACGACGCATGTATATGTGTCATTAGTCTTTGAGTGATCACAAATATCACAGCTACAAGGATCATCTGATCCGGTGTCCGATCGTGTTTCTTTCATATTCACCGAAAAAAACGGCAAACTTTTTGGGAATAAATATACACCGAAAAAAAACAATGAAAAATTGAAGTTTAAAATAAACACCGAAAAAAGTAAGCCGAATTTTGAAAGAATAAAAACCGAAAACGGGCAACCCTAGATATAACGCAGCTTTTTTCAACCACCGGTTAAAAAAATGCAGGCATGCGAAGTGAAATACCGGTTATAGTGCGGTTTCTAGAACAGCCCGCCGACCGACCGGCACAGCAAGCACGCTTCCCTGTGCGACACCAGATAATGGCGCAAGCGGCACTCGCGGGGCAAGGATGGCAAGGAGGCTGCACAGATGAAGCGAGGAGAAGCACAGAGAGGGCGAGAAACGAATGACGACGCAGCGAGGTGCAACACAAGCACGCGCACGCTCAACTCCGAAAGCCCCAACGAGACACTCAAGCCTTTCTCCCTTTCGATTTCACCTTCTCGCTTGAGTGACGCAAAAGCAACCTCCTTTGTTACACCGCGCACAAGACGAAGGCTGTTTCGCTTCTTGCAGCTTGTTCTCCACGTCTGATGTTTGTACCACGTCAAGCATAGTCGTACGAAGGTTAACTCGTCCATCGCAGATCTGTCCCAGTCTCCCAAGCCCAAGATAGCCAAGAGCGACAAGCCTTGTCCCTCAAGACGAAACAGAGCACTCGTCAAAGATGTCGAAAGTGGCATGAAAAAAGCTTCCGTTGTGGCTAAGTACAACGTCCGCTGACCCAACGGTTTCCACTGTCTGGAAGTACCGGGAGCAGGTGCAGGCACAGCTACAGCAAGATTCTGCGTCACTCTCAGGAAAGAGGAGTTCATGCGTCCGAGTATGAGGATGTCAGACGAAGCCTTGTTTAGGTGGTTTTCGAAATGTGAAACCACTCAAAAAAGCGTGTGCTCTGACACCGCGCTTTTGCCTGCGAAGGGATTAAAGACGAAAACATGAAAAAGGATTTTCGACCACTAAGAAAACAAAATGCATGCCTTGAACCTGGTTAACCATAATAATGGTAATGAAAGAGTGTCCTCAATCAACAAAAAATTGTAGCTCTAAGAGTGTTTGCTTTACGTATTCCCGAGAGCTGGAGCTCACCTTTGTGACGCAGAAGTCGGAGAGTGGCTTGGAGTCCCCCTGGATCTTGGCAGCGAGCTGCATCAGTGCACGTGGGTCTTCGCCACAATGTCTTCGCGCGAGTTGTCGGACAGGAGCTCAGTATTATGATTCGGCTGATGAACTTCTCTCGCAGGTGGGAAGTGTTGCTGATCTGGCTGGTACTTAGTATGCCGCCTACACCCTCGAAGGCTTCAGCACTTAGTCGGTGACGAAGACGAAGATTATAGAAAGAAGATTACAATGGGTTTAGCCGAGAACCAGCATTTTACCGCCTATTTTGATTGATTGCGCGCGATGTTGAGCAGGTATAAATTTGACGGTTCTCGCGAGCTTAGCCTCACCTGTTGCTGCGTTTGCATGAAGACGTTTTGCCTTTTTTTTTGTAATGGACATTACTGACATCCAGTATTATTATTATTGATTTCCAAGCATGCCGCGAGTCAATCAGGCTGCCAGACGGTTCCCCATCGCCACCCCGGCACTGGCGACCCAGACGGCCACTACCGGCCGAGGAGGAACAGATAACCCGAACAACCACCACCGCCGGGGATCCAGACGATCGTACCGGCGCTCTACCACCACCTGGGCCACCCTCGACAACCACGGACACCCAGTGGCCTGGCTCGTCCAGCCTCGCTTGGCACGACCAGCCGCGCCAAACAGTTGACATGGACGCCAAGTGCCCGAGCGCTGGAAGGCTTCGATGAACACCCACCGCCCGGCAAACCCACCACAAAGTTACACGGAGGACGAGCGCCGACTCCTGTGCCCGCTCTGCCAGAGGTGCCAGAAATCCACCGCCGTACCCACAGAGCTAGGGCGCTTCATCGCTCACGAGAGTCAGCAGCCGCCGCAAGGGCAGCCATCTTACACCTCGAAAGAATGCGGGAGGACGATCTTGCACGCGCAATCGCAGTTATCAGGAGGAGGCTCCGTCCTGCTCTCCTCCGCCCCCCATGCCACGCCGACCCGTCACCAGCAGATGCTGCGGAGGTCGCCATGAACATTGATGACGACGAGCAACTTTGAGAACAGTTCCTAACGCGCAGGGAGTGTGTGGCAAGCGACAAGCGGGGTGTGTATACTTCGTTTCAGCTTGGGTCCAGACGCAGCCGATGCTACAAGCGCGAGCTCAGGGCTTTCAGCAGTCCCTGCCCAAGCACGCGCGCTTGTGCAGTGCAAGCACTGTTCAGGGCCACAGGCTCGCGCTTGTAGCATTGGCTGCGTCTGGACTCAAGCTGAAACCGAGTATAGTAGCGCTGCGGTGACCGACAGGAGCGTGCCACGAGGCACGGGGCGCGAGCTCCGAGACGATCGCGTGCGTGGCTCACGAGGGCCTCGGCAGCGGGGACTCGACGGCTGGCCTGAACCTATTGGCGGCGAGATGTTTTGGTGGCGGCCTCCTGTGGTTCCCCTTCTGACGTCATTGCCTTGCGAACAACAAGTTCGATGGTGTTTCTGATCGCGCATGGCAGAAGCTTGAAATCATTGCGCTCTCAAAGGAACACTGCCAACACCATCAAAATTAAAGTTCTTTCATTTCCTCTTATTTCCGTCGATGATAAATCCCTTTCCTGACGTCATAGTCAGCGTTCGGCCAATCGTGGAAAGGCCTTGATGGGCGGAGGCACGGCAGCGCTTTTGGTCGCGCACGTCGCCAATACTCCGTTTCACCTTCAGTGTGGTTGTAGTAATTATGTTTAGGGATGTCTTTTATTCAGAGATGGCACCACCTACATTGCGCCGATTGCACGGGTCGCGTGTTGTGCAAAACCACGGGCCGCGTGGCGGCAAGACATGATTCGGTCACCAAAAATATGATAAATAAATCTGCTCGAGGCGCTCGCCTCAGATCTGCCCTCGTCACCGTCGAGATCGGTTGCCTGTCTTCTCGTTCTCCTCGGCAGGTTCTGGCCCGGAGCCGGCCGGCACCTTTCATGTAAGCGCGCATCTGTGTTATAGTTCCATATTCGACCTCTTTTGGAAGATAGCACAGGGGAATTACAAAATGGCGACGAGGATGGGATATTAGAATGCACATGCCCATCTAAGCCTACTTGGCAATGACTCAATCAGCATTGACTAATATCGCGGCGGCGATTCCGCCACCTCCAGTTTTCTTGGCCGTTCCCGGCACACCTGTACAGGCCTGGCCGGCGTGGAAGGAGGCCTTTCTTTCGTACCTCCACGCTACCGGTATCCACGACGCTCCGCCGGCTCAGAAGAAGCATGTCCTTTTTTCGATGTTGGGAGTGGAAGGGCAGCGCATTGTCTCTGCCTTTCAGTTGAACACCGTGCCGGCCACGGAGCATCTGAACGAGTTTGAAGCGTTTTTAGCCGCGCTCGAAAAACACTTTGAATTTTCGGGATGTGTTGCCTTGGAGCGCAAGAAACTGCGCGCTCGGACTCAGCTGCCTGGGGAGACAGTTTCAGAATTTCTGGCTGCTCTAAGACATCAGGGTTCTTTTTGTGCATATGGTACTGCACTAGACGAACGTCTGTGCGACGTGTTCCTTGAGGGTCTCGATTCCAGACGAGTTCAGGACCGTATCCTACGTGAGTGCGTTGGCACTGCGGTACCTACACTTAACCGGGCAGTACAGCTCGCTCTACAATTTGAGCAACTGGCTCGGACCTCCGAACAATTTCACCAACGCCAGACGTCGGTATCGGGGACATCTTCAAGCTCCGGTGAAGTCCAGTACATCGAGCAACCCCGTTTCGAACAGGCGCACGCACCAAGACGGGGATATCAAGATGGTCAAGGACGACTGGCATCCCAGGGACTCAACCAAGATGGCCACCCAGGTTTTCCTACCCGGCCCTATCGTCAGTACACGCCAACACCATGGACGTCCCGGATGACTCGCTGCCCTCCAGCCGTCAACCATGCACCGCGGCCGCAAGCGCGAGTGGGTCCTCAACAGCGTCGTGACGTTCCTCCTTCACGAATGGGCGAGCGAGCAGGCGGCCCCGACCTCTGCTGGTTTTGTGGACGTCGCAACCATGCGCGTGACGTCTGTCCGGCACTCCACGCTCAGTGCTTCCGTTGCTTGAAGATGGGCCACTTCGCCGCTGTTTGTAGGAGTCGCCAACCACCGTCAGATTCCTTCGTATATGATCAACGACAAGCGTCACTTCCTTCCCGGGGCCACGCCCATGGACGTCAACAGGGCCCTTCACCTCCGCGGAGACCCGGCCCAGTCACGGTTGGAGTGCACGACGACTGCGACTACCAGTATAATGTCACGTCCGTCGACGACGTCCCTGTGCGGACCTTGGAGGGACCTGTAGTCGACCGAAGCCGACTAAATGCCTTCATCGCTGATGTACAGGTAAATGGACTACCTTTGAAGCTCCTGATTGATACAGGATCTCACGTCTCGATTTTAAACGAGAGAACCTTTAATGAAGTTAATCGCTCCGGACAGATTCAGTTACATCCACCTGCACGAAGACTTGTTCACTACATGCATGAAACCATTCCTGTCCTTGGAAGCTTCACTGGCCAAGTCGTTTTTAAGAACCGTTTTGCACCGCTGGAGTTCTATGTCTGTCAAAATGGACGTTCTTTACTCGGCATCGATGCTGTGCGCGAGTTACAAATTACTCTGTCGGGAGCTGATCACAACTGCTCTTATGTCAATGCAGCTGACGGAAGACCGGACCCCCAGCAGGATGTGACGTCGGTTAAAGTTCCACAGCGCCGGCCGTTCACTGTTTCGTCCCACCAACCACCGCACCAGCCAAGTTCGTCAGATGTCCCCGGCATCCTGTTTTCTTCACAACCGGGTGTTAACCTATCACAGTCACATCTGTCACCCGACAAACAAGTGGACCTAGAAGTTTCATCAAGGACCCCACAGTCGACATCTGTTGCGCACTCCGCATCTTCGCCTTCGCGGGACGTATCCCAGCTTCCTCCCGGGTTCGAAGACTTCCAGCATCTTTTTAGCCCGGAGCTGGGTTTGGTGCACAATCACACCCATACCGTCAAGGTGCGGTACAACGTGCCACCTGTTCAATCTAAGTTACGTCGGTTGCCCATCACGTTGCGTGATGCGGTATCTGAAGAAATTTTCAGGCTGGAACATCAAGGCATCATTGAGCGCGTCAGTGCGTCTGAGTGGGTCTCGCCCATTGTTGTGGTTAGGAAACAAGATGGCAGTATTCGTCTGTGCGTGGACCTACGTGCGCCGAACCAGGCCATCGTCATTGACTCCTTTCCTTTACCACATATCGAAGAACTATTGAACTCCCTGCAAGGAGCCTCCCACTTTTCTAAGTTGGACCTGGCCTCAGCTTACCACCAAGTCCGGCTTGCCCCGGAAAGCCGGGATTTGACCGCTTTCATCACTCATGAAGGCCTTTTTCGATTTAAAAGAGTCTGTTTCGGACTGGCTTCAGCACCTGCGGCCTTTCAAGACATCATGTCCAAGGTTTTAAGAAACTGCAAAGGTGTTCGATTCTATCTCGATGACATCATAGTGTATGGCTCGTCGCAAAGGGAACATGACGAAAACCTACGAGAGGTATTGTCCTGCATCTCACGCGCAGGGATGAAGCTGAACCGCAAGGGTGTTTTCAGGGTTCAAGAACTATCGTACTTAGGACATCGTCTCTCCACGGAAGGGCTAGCTCCTCTCCCGTCTAAGGTAGACGATGTTCAAAACTTTGAGGCACCTTCTGATCCATCGAAGCTTAAGGCTTTCTTAGGACTTGTGGAGTACTACAGCAAGTTTATTCCGCATTGTTCCACTCTCGTAGAGCCGCTTCGTCGGTTACTCCGCAAGGGCGTTCCTTTCGTCTGGTCCCCAGAAGTAGAGGCCAGCTTCCGGAGTGTAAAGGAGTGCCTTAAAAATGCACCAATTCTCTCTCTTTTTGATCCGACGCTTCCAGTCGTGGTATCCACTGACGCTTCCATGTATGGGTTGGGTGCCGTGTTGCAACAGCAGAAAGGAAACCAACTACAGACAGTAGCTTTTGCCTCACGCTCACTTACTAATGCTGAGCGCATGTATTCCACCGGGGAAAAAGAGGCACTGGCATGCCTCTGGGCCTGCGAAAAATGGCATGTCTATCTTTGGGGTCGTCATTTCGTAATTCGCACTGATCACCAAGCCTTGGTAACGTTACTTTCTAACAGAGGGTCTGGAGTTCGACCTCTCCGGATCACTCGGTGGACAGCAAGATTGTTAAATTACAACTTTAGAATGGAGTATCAAAAGGGGAGGACAACTTGGTCGCCGATGCCCTGTCCAGACTTCCTGTGTCAGACACAGAAAACGGTACGCAGTTCGAAGAGGACGTAGTTTCCCTTGTTATGCTTCCTTTGACATTAACGGATTTTCAAGAAGCTACCACCACAGATGTTGTCCTTCCTCGTGTGATCCGATATACTCTTTCGTCATGGCCGGATGATAGCTTCGCCTTGACCGAGCTGAGACCTTACTTCAATGTAAGAGACCAACTGTCTTTACATAACGGGATTCTTCTCCAAGGGGAAAAGATTGTGGTACCTGAACAGTTACGTGACCGCATCGTCCAACTGGGCCACGAGACGCACCAAGGTATTTCCCGGACAACGACCATCATCCGAGACAAGTACTGGTGGCCCCGAATGTCTCAAGAAATCAAGGAACGGATTCAACATTGTACGGTATGTAACTCAACTGACAAAACTGCAAAGAGAGCACCTGCACCATTGCAACCAGTGGAGTTTCCCAAACAACCGTGGGAGAAGCTGGGGCTGGATATTGTGGGACCGGTCGAACACGCACCTCAAAGTCAACGTTTCTTTCTCGTACTAATAGATTATTACTCAAAATGGCCGGAAGTGCAAGCGGCGGCATCAGTAACTTCAACAACTGTTATTAACTTCCTGAAAACTGTCTTTGCCCACGAGGGTCTTCCTTGCGAAATCGTTTCGGACAACGGCGTCCAGTTTGTTTCACACGAGTTTCAAGAATTTCTCTACCAGCATGGAATTAAGCATACCAAGACATCTTTATATCACCCTCAAGCAAATGGCCAAGTGGAGCGGTTTAATCGCGTATTGAAGTCCTGTCTTCAGCTAGCCGTCGTACAAGGACGCCCTCTGCCGGATGCTGTCCGGGACTACCTGGAAGCTTACCGACGAACTCCCCACTCGGCAACAGGCCAAGCACCTTCCCTACTGCTTCATGGACGGATCCATAGATCCAAGTTAGACATTCAAGGGATATCGACCCCCGAAGCTCCGGTTGTCTCGTCAAGCCGGCCTGATCCTCTTGTGAGAGTGCGTAGTTACCAACAGAAAATGAAGTCGTACTCGGACTCTCGAAGGGCTGTTCGGTGGCCGAGGTTCGTCGCTGGCCA
>JAZHYW010043866.1:0-15842 GCA_037355805.1 Ixodes ricinus | reverse complement strand
TTTTAATGCGAATAGCATTCTTTGGATACTTCACGCACTTTTCGTCTATGCTATCTATCTATATCTATATCTATCTATCTGGCTATCTAACCTCTTACGCCGCGGGTCGATAAATAAATAAAAAGACCGGCGCCGGCTGGGATTCGAACCGTTGACCCTTTGATCAGCAGGCAGACGCGCTAACCACAGAGCTAATGAAGGCAGTCATTCAACGCACTCTAATCGGTTGTTTATATCTTTACCATAGGACGCGCTTTACAGCGCTGTCACAGCTACCGGTGCGCGCAGCGTTCCATGCATCGAGGGCTCATTCCGCTCTTCGTGAGGCTGAGCACGGCCGCCACATCACCCTCTCTCCGAGCGCGGGAGAGGGTGAGCTAGCGGCCGTGCTCACCCTCTCCCGTTGGTTGAGACTAGCTGAGACGCCAGAAAGTCTGGTCGGTACCATTTTGAGTGTTTGTGCGTATGGCGCGTGCTTTGCTCGCCTTCCTAAGTGACACAAACGCACGTGCTGGGCTGCGGAGATCGTGCGCAGGGCTGGGAAAGTGTCAACAAATTTAGAATCGCCTCAAGAGTGGGCTGGCGTATCTAGAGTGTGCCGGCCACCTGACGAACGCGCATAACTCGCGCACCGCTTGATGCTATTCGCATTAACGTAGATAATCATTCCCAAAGGATGGGTTCTGCTGATTTTTTATTTTTAGTTTTTACGCGCCGTTGTTTTGCTTACTTAAGCTTTTCTATTTCTAGTACGAAGGAACGTCTACCTGCTTGCACGTCTGCTCACCGCAGCACCTTTCTTTGGCGTTGGAAAACAGGTGAAACAGCAGCTAGTTTTAGTATTGCGCATACGAGCAAACGCAAGCACTGCGTATTTGCTCTAGCGTTGCGTGTTCCACATTGCGCATGTGCGAAGCGCAAATTGCGCGGTCTTGGATTGGCGCATGGTTACAACGCGCATGCGCAGCGTGAAGCACGTAACTCTGATGCAAACGCACAGCGCATGCGTTTGCTTCTATGCGCAATACTAAAGGTAAAATCCAATACTGGCTGCAGCACGGCATTGGGACAGTCAAGAGCGTTGTTTGTATCTCGGAAATGACTGTTCGCGATCCATAATCGCGAGCAGTTCCGCCGCACTCGCTAATCAGGAGAGCCGGGTGACCCAGAAGGCTCCCTGGGGCGACCCTCACGGCTCCCGTTTCCGCCGCGAGAGGGCGAGCAACAGCCGAAGCGCGAATAACGAAAAATACAGCCATCAGGCTCAAAATACAAACGTGCGATTATCATTAACGGATATTGTGGATCATATTCAACCCCTCCCCTCAAAAAAAAAAGTCAATGTTTTACTTCAGGCGATTTATTATGGTGTCAGAAGCATAGGCGTAGACTATGGGGGCAACGGGGCTCGTGCCCCCCCTGGTGAGATCCAGGGGGGCAGAGCCCCCCTCCGGGCCCAAGCCTTGATCTTTTTTTTTTGCTTGCGTTGTTGTTAGTTTGTCTTTGATAATTTGTATTTTGTCTGAAATGTATGGTACTTCACCCATGTTTGTGCACCACACAATAGAACGCTGTTGTTTGTGGGCACTGGAAAATAAACCATTATTATTATTATTATTATTATTATTATTATTATTATTATTATTATTATTATTTCCGAGACGCTGTTTACGTGCCAGGTAACGAGCTTCTAGTAGTAGGATGTAAACAAAATAACGCCCACGTTGCCTTTATTGACAAAATACGTGGGAAATGAAATCCCAGCGTGCTTGCGTTAGCTTCAATCTCCAGTTCTGGCAAAAACATAAGGCCCCCCCCCCCTCCCCCCGGGAACTTCCTCAGCCTGCCCCCCCCCCCCCCCCCCCCCCCCCGAAAATGGAAAATCTACGCCGGTGGTCAGAAGACTATCCAATAAATATCTTGCCACAGCGTCACGTATATTTTTAAATAATATTAAAAACGCAGTTGCTTGAAACCGAAATTAAAACTGGACTGGGGAGGAAGAAGAAATATGATGGAGGAGTAAGTTACCAAAAGCCACGCGGCTGTGCAACCCCTTTTTTTTCAGTCGATATATTTGAAGTTTTTTGAAAGCCACAAAAAGGGGGTATCATATTTGTCTATTTTTAGTATTGAGTGTGTGCCTTCGATGACCCACGACTTTGATTATCTTTGGTGGTTGTGTCTCAACCATAGAAAACGGCACGTGACCACGGAGAAGAGAGTGAGCGCGACTCAAACCGACCAGTTCTCGATCGGCGGTTTTCGGGCGGAAAGAAACGAATTTCGAGCCGCAAATTGTGTTCTGGGTAGTTGGGCTCTCATATGTCATGTACAAATAAAAACATTGGCGAGCATAAATAACCTGTCAGTGTCCCCGTAACTGGCTCCTGCGTAATAAAGCAGGCTGGAAGCGGCTGATCTTTTTTTTTTTTTTCACACCATGGGAAAAAGACACCAGGGGCCGAGCGAAGCAGAAGTGCTCCACATAGGCTCCTGCCCTTTTTAGGCAGTTGGCGCGGAAGTACCAATATATTCTGATAATCTTCAGTGTCATTCAATTCACCGAGAGAAGCGGCACCGAAGGATACCACAGCCGTGCAAGTGAGTGAAATTTTCGGCCAAATTTCCACCTTGGAAAGATCTACCTCGTATGCGGAGAGCTAAGCCTCACCAGGAATACAGGCGGTCGCCATCTTGGCTAAACTCGAACACAAGGCACCCGCCGAGGGAAAGACCTAAGCGAGACCCAACGCCGAAACCCGCTTTGCGCGCGGGCCTTCGGGCCCCGCAAGCATGATACATACGCAAATAACAAAGCAGGGAACGAACAACGAGATAGACATGGAGAACAGCGCGAGTACCAGAACGAGCGGCACGCACATGGAGTTCGATGAAAACAGCGGCAGAACGCTGAGCCAGCCTGGCCCGTGGTACGAAGTTCTCAAAGAAAGAAAAAGCCAGAAAACAGCGGATGAGAACCGCATAAAAGGAGACAGCAAGGCGAACAGCGGCCAGAATCTAAACGGAGAAGCGAGTGGGCTGACCAACCCAAAGATGCAACCGACCATCAACCAACTGCAGCAACAGCGACGCGGGGACGGAAGAACCCGCGGAGGCAACAACACGCCACCAAGGAAACGCATGTTGCCACCATTACCAGAGGATGAATACAAGGTAGTGTACAGACCAAGAACGGGCCTCAAGCTTTCTACGTGGTCTGATAAAAGCCTCACGCAAGGCATCGCCACAGCAGGCGGTTTTCCATTCAAAGACTTCTACTCGAATGTGACGATCCAGACGCAATGGGCTCAGAACTTGATCATCGCAAGTACCGCGGACGAGGACTACGCCATGAAGCTGAGCATGATCACCCAGATACAGCTAGGCGCGGCCTTGTACGAACTCATGCCTTACCTAAAACCGCTCCCGGGCACCGTACGAGGAGTGGTGCACGGAATAGAAGCAGGAACAACAGAACAAGAACTTAAAGAACTCATCTCAGTCAACGGCTACAGCATTCTGCACGCAAGAATGCTCGGAAAATCCAGCTCGGCGCTACTCACGTTCGAGGGACCGCATGTGCCATTCTACGTGAAAGCGGGTAGCGTGTTCACCCGATGCCGGCCCCACCGCAGATCCGTGCAGTACTGCAGGGCCTGCGGGAATGTCGGCCACAGACAGGACGTCTGCCCCAACCCGGACGCAAACAGGTGCAACCGATGCGGAGCGGAAAATCCTCAAGACAATCATGAGTGTCAGCCTAAGTGCAAGCTGTGCTACCAACCCCACGAAACGGCAAGCAAGGAATGCCAGAAACGACTCAAACCAAGTCCCCCACCGTTACACGTGAGGGAAAGAAGCAAATCGCAAAGTAAACAAGCCGCTTGGACGGGAGTTGCAAACGACCGCCCCTCCGAGCAGCAGCAACGGACGCCATTGCCGCAGGACAGAATGGTGAGCTGGCCCCAGCTGGGGTCCCATTCTCCCAATGCTCCAGACCCCTTTCCCCCGCTGCCGGTCAAACAGCAGGATTCAAGTAACGCACATTTCGAGCAGACCATAGACACACTTAAGAAACAGAACGCGGAGCTAATCTGGCGCCTAGAAAACAACGAAAAAAAAGCGAAGGCTAGGGAACAGGCCCTAGAGCAGAAACTACAACAGTTTATAGAGCAGATGCAGAAACAGCAGCAACAAGTGCCGCAAACACCGCCGCGAGCTCCGACCCCTCTGCCGGAGGACCTCGAACAAAAAATGGAATATCGCATGAACAAATTAGATGAGAGGATCGATCAGAAGATTGATCAGACAATGAGCCAGATGATGGAAGCAGTTGAACATAAAATGAACAAAATGATGGAAACCGTGAATAAGGTCTTTGAAAACGTTAATCCAACCATCATCCAAATGAGTACGACCCTCAACGCCAAGATTGATCGAATGGGGACACCCTTAATGCCCAGATGAGCAAGATGGGTGATGAGCTCAACCAACGTATTTCCGACCTTGAGAAGGAAAGGGAACAAGCCCGAAAGAAGCCGAAAACGTCGCCAGGAGGGGATGCGCTGACAGAAGAAGCCATCAGAACCCACAATGGAGAGTAAAGAGACGGGAAAGAAAGACGCGGCCCAAATCCTCAAAATCTGGCAGTGGAATTGCCGATCGATCAACCGGAAAAGACAAAATCTACTACAATTTATCAACCTTCATCAACCGGATATCATCGCGCTACAAGAAACAGAAACAGACACCATCAAGATACGAGGCTACGAGACACACATAGCCGAAGGAAGAAACCGGACAGCCATCCTCACCAAGAAACAGCACACGACACAACAACACCAAATCAGCCACAGAATTGAGCACACTTTGATAGAGATGATACCGCAAAAGAAGACAGTACAGAGTCTCTTTATCCTGAATGTTTATAGCCCGCCCTCGGACAACCTAAGGGACTTGGACAAGTTTCTGAGGGAGGTGAAGAAAGTTACCAAAGGGCAGAAGTTACTCGTAGTTGGGGACTTCAACGCACCGCATGTAGCGTGGGGATACCACAAAACCAACAAGAAGGGCACGGATGTGCACAACGCGGCTCAGCACCACCAACTGACGCTGTGGAACGACCCTCAGTGTCCAACCAGGATTGGAAACAGCATCTCCAGGGACACAAGCCCCGACTTAACCTTCTCGAAGGGCATACGGCAAGTCGAATGGACGAGGCTGGAAGAAACCCTGGGAAGCGATCACTATATAATTCAAACCGAACTCCGACACAACAAGACCCCCTTGAGAACGGGACAAGCGAAGATCACAGACTGGACCGCGTTCCGAAAGGTGGAACACCCAGCGGACATGGACGATATTGAAGAATGGACCAGGCAAGTGATGGAAGAGGTGACCAAGCACACCCTAGCATGGGCGTCGGCAGGATTTTGTCTTGGGGGGGGCAAACTGACAGCCCTTTTTGGGCGTGTGCGCTCAAAGTGAAAAGGGGGCGGGGGGGGGGGGGGGTCCCACAGTAAAATACGAAAGAGCTAAATACAGCTTGGAAGACACACATATCTTTTATGAAACAATTATTTCAAAAAGTACAATGCATCAGTAATTTCAGCGCAAAAAAAAACATTTTTATAAATATGTACAGGCACAGTAAAACAAAAAAATTTGGTCTATGTCGCGGCAAAACAACAAAACAGCCCACTTAGTTTATAATACTCTCAGAGATAAAAAAGCACAAAGATTTTATAGACAAGTATTGGCATCATAAATGTACCGTACATAATAAAATAGCAAGACAGTGCACGCAAGTCACACGCACTGTCTTGCGTGTGACTTGCAAGTCACAGCAATGAACAATACCTTTTTATATCCATATTGAACAATATTTGACGTTTATACAAGTTTTTAAAAGCTACCCCAAGTTAGCCTCTGCTCAAATTTTAACTCTAATTTTCTGCACAAAATTGTCTTCGCTCGTAATATTAATTCGAAGCATTTCCCGGGTTGTGGTCCGTGGAAGACATCTGAAAGCTGCGTTAGCTGTGTTGGAAAGCTAGCACGGCGGGGCTACCGCCGGAGGGTTAGTTGCCATTGTAACTTTCCGTATTTCCTCGACGCGGGTTCCCTTAGCTTTCCATGCTCGCTCTGTCTCATTTCAGAAATGGAGTAAAATTTTAGCCCGCTGGTTCTTATCTTTATATTGGTTGTTATATATCTGATCAAGCTTAGCTTTGCATGAATACTCCCACAGTTAAAGAGGAGTTTGACATACCTGTGAGAGTCGAATTGAGGGCAAAGCCTATGTCCAGCTGGCTCTTTAAAGCCTGAGGATGATCAGGAGTGACGGAGACAGCAGGTGCATCGATAGATTCCGGGTCATGACACGACTCTGAGGTCACATGCTTCTTCGTTGCACAAGATGGATTGTCATTATCACTGTCAGCTTTCCGTTTAAAAAAGCTTCTGATGTCCATTTTCACTCCTGACCCATATCAGCCCACGGTTATATAAAAAAGTGGGATTGGGTGCGAATGTAGCTTTTTCAAGCAACTGGCCCAGGAAGAGAGAGCCAGCAACAGCAAAGTGTGCCACCCTGTCACAGATATTCGAGTGTCATGCGTGTGAACACGGTGGTGTCAACGAGGACGGTCCGACACTCCTCTCCCGCGTGAGTTATGGCCCGGGAGAGTATCGTTGTCGACATGGTGCGAACAGAGTTTCGCAGAACTGCATTGTCCAAAAGAGGACGCCTGGCCCCGATTTTGACCCCCTCTTCTCCTTTCCCATGACCGCAACATGCTACGGGCAAAGGAGAAGAAAAATCCAAAGGCACATATACAAAACAGAGCACTGGCGTGAGCAGTGGCGGTTGGTTTAGGGGGTCGAAACCCCCCCCCCCCCAAAATGCCGAAGCTACCCCCCCCTCCTCCCTCCTCCCCCCGGGCCCTTCTCGCTCCACTCCTTACGCAGACGGAGCGAAGGGGGAGCGCGGACTATCTCCAACTCGTAGCTACGCCGATTTGTTCTGTTGGGCTTTTTTTAAATTGACTTAAAACGAAAGAAACACACAAGAGGACGAAACAGAGGACGCAGCTTTCGACTTTCAACGACAGATTTACTGGGGCAGCTAGCCGCTCAGAGCTCGACTTGGGGAGGCGATGGGGACAGGAGGAAGGGGATGAGGGGAGATGTAAGAAACACAGGGAGACCGTTGCAGGGACGAACACAGCGGGCGGTCGGGATCTGTGTTGCCTCTCTCGTGGATGACACCTCGCGTCGCTTCGTGCCGTCGGGGGCGCGGCGGAGAGCGGGGCGGGGGGGGGGGGGGGGCTCTGTTTTTGGGGCATTTTACTGACTTTCCCCCGAATGCCTGTGATTCCTCACAACACAGGACTCCGGTGTTCTCGGAAGTAAGTGTTCCTCCCTATGTTTTTTTTTTTTTTTTTTTGCCAGCTAGGCGCGGCTACGAAAAGGAAAAACGAAAAAGGGGAGACCTTTTTCGTTTTTGTGTTTATTGCTGAACGATCCAAGGAAACAAAAGTGCGTGGATTTTATTTTTAGGATAGCTTTCGGTTTCTCCTTCTGCTAGAAAGCTATTTCGCGACGCCATTCGATCCCCCGTACCCGAGAGAGCTGGTGAAGGGAGGGGGGGGGGGGGGTAGGCACTCTGGCTTGGGGGGGGCAAGTGCCCCTTTTGCACCCCCCTGCCGACGCCCGCGCACCCTAGACGATACAACCTCACTTCGGATAACCCCGAAGTTGACCCGCACTTACTCCACCTCTGGGAGGCCCGTCAGGGCCTCCTAAAAAGATGGAAGAAACAAAAGAGAAACCGCAAGCTCAAGATCCGCATTGCCCTGTTGACCAGGCAAGCTGAGGAGTATGCAGAGAAACTCGGAATACAAAACTGGAATCAGTTATGCGACCGGCTACAGGGTACCCTGAGCAATCGCAAAACATGGGCAATACTTAAGTCGCTGCTGGCAAAGACGGAGTCAAAGAACGTCACGGGCCAACATATTCAACGCCTCATCCACAACTATCAGGGTTCAGAGGAAGACGTTCTCGAAGCCATCACTGAAAAATACATTGGCAACCAACAACAACAACAGACGAGGACGACCACTCACCTGGAGTACGAGGGCAAATCCAACCCAGAATTGGACCAACCCTTCAGCAGGGCAGAGATAGTGGCGGCGCTCAGGAACTTGACGAGAAACACGACCCCAGGAAGGGACAGAGTTAACAACAAGACGCTCCGTAACCTGGACGACAAAGCCACGGAGTGTCTCCTTAAGCACATCAATGAGAGCTGGGAGACCGGGAAGATACCGGCATGCTGGAAACACGCGGATGTGACAATGATCCCGAAACCGGGCAAACCGATCACTGTGCAGAACCTGCGACCAATATCCCTCACATCGTGCGTGGGGAAGCTATTCGAGCACATGGTACACAACAGACTTTCCCCGTATCTTGAGGAAAACGAATTCCTCCCTAACACGATGTTTGGATTCAGACCTCTTCTATCGACCCAAGACATTCTTCTTCAACTCAAAGAGGATGTAATAGACAACCTCAGCACGCAGCGAAAGAGCGCAATTCTAGCACTGGACGTCAAGGGGGCGTTCGACAACATCTCCCACAGAGCGGTGCTAGACAGCTTACAGAAGACAAACTGCGGCCAAAAGACATATAATTTCGTCCGTGACTTTCTCACAGACCGGACAGCGACCATAGGCCTCGGAAACCTAAGGACCGAACAGATCAAGGCGCCACAAAAGGGAACCCCTCAGGGATCGGTGATCTCACCGTTGCTCTTCAATATTGCAATGAGGGGTCTACCGCTCCTTCTAAAAGACATCAAAGGTCTCAGCCATGCAATCTACGCGGACGACCTTACCATATGGACGACGTCGGGATCGGCAGGAATGCAGCAAGACGCTCTGCAAGAAGCGGTGAACAGGACCGAGAGATATCTGAACGAGTGTGGTCTCTCGTGCGCCCCGGATAAATCGCAACTTTTGGTGCTTAGAAAGAGGACTAGAGGTCGTCCTCCACCGGAAACACCAGACCCCGTTCTAACTCTGCATGAAGATAACATCCCACAAGTCGACGTGCTCCGTGTCCTGGGACTACTATTTCAGAAGGATGGTGCAGGGATCGCCACAGTGCAGAAACTCCAAGAAACAGTCACACAAGTTACGCACCTGGTGAAACGGGTAACAAACAGAAACCACGGCCTCAAGGAGCAAGACACTTTGAGAATCATTCAAGCACTAGTCATCAGCAGAATAACGTACGGGACCCCGTATCTGGGACTTAAAAACAGCGAGCGCGAGAAGATTAACACACTCATTCGCAAGACGTACAAACTGGCCTTGGGGCTTTCCCCAACAACCTCCACAGAGAAACTACTCCGACTGGGTATACATAACACATGGGAAGAGCTGGCAGAAGCACACAAGGTGAGCCAGGTTGAAAGACTTAAGCTCACCAAGACGGGCAGGGACACCTTAAGAAGACTGGGCTACGCAATCGAAGACGAGTCGAGAAGTAAACAAAGGATTCCATTACAACTAAGAGACAAGATCACAGTTGCATCCATTCCTCGCAACATGCATCCAGAACACAACAAAGAACGACGAATGGCAAGAGTGAGAGCACTGAGAAAGACCTACGAGAGAGACGATGACCGCGTGCGCTACACAGACGCAGCGAAATACAAAGGAAAGAAAGCACACGCGATTAGCGTGGTAAACAACAAGGGAGAAGAAATCGCGGCGGCCTCCGTGAGGACCGCAGACACGGACTCGGCAGAGGAGACGGCAATCGCTCTTGCGGCGACGACAGGCAAGGAACTCCTCACGGTCATAACAGACTCACAAGCCGCCTGCAGAAATTACCAACTAGGCCGAATATCCCGATTGGCCCTCGAAACGTTAGCAAAAATCAAAGATCCCCCCGAAATAGACATAGTCTGGACCCCAGGACACGAAACCCTAGCGGGTAATCTAGCGGCGCATGCCGCTGCCCGAGAACACTCTCTCCGGGCTACCTCGCTGAGCGACCGTGCTCCAGCGGATACAGACGAGGGCGTTCCAAAAAGATACACCGACATTCTAGCGCATTACAGACTAGGGAGGAGAACCTACCCTCCCCCACACCCCACAATATCCAGAGAGGACGCCGTGACACTTAGACAGCTACAAACTAACACTTTCCCGCACGGCACATTATTTCACGCAATGTACCCAACTCAATATGACTACGACTGTAAAAACTGTCGCGTGCCTAACACTCTCTACCATATGGTATGGGAGTGCAAGCACAACACTTCCGTACCCCCCATTTGCCGACCAACCGCGGAGCAGTGGGAGGACCAGCTGACCAGCTCAAAACCTGAGGACCAGTCCCAACTGGTGAACAGGGCCAGACTGGCAGCGCGGGACCATGGCATCCTGGACTGAGGCAGCCACCCACCTGGGGACGACCCACAAGCTTTCGTCTGCTCAAGTTACAATAAAGTTTATTCCTCCTCCTCACACCACCGAATTGATGGTGCGAGAGTCCAGAAGGCTCTGTAAGAATAGTGGACGTGCTCTCCGAACCGAACACAACAAACGGCTGGCCCAACGAGCACGTAGCTTCCACAGCACTGTCAGCTTAGGGGTGAATGGGGTGGGAAAAGCAACTTCTGTCAAAATTTTGAGCGACGGGCTAATCTTCTAGGCGGAGAATGGCTGTGTCCGGGTACACAAACGAAGGTTTGGTACAATGCGCGATTTGTGAGTTAAAGAAAGCTATGAAGGAAAATGTTGAATTCCAAAGAGCGGCGCTGCTCCGATGGAACTTGCTACGTCGACTTGACTACATAGGAAGTCCCCCAACGTTGCTAGATTACTTCCCAAATAGGCTCTACATGCATCCACCAGGTGCACATTGATAGATCGTTTAATTAGCCTTAAAATTAATTTTCTTGTGCCTTTCAACGAAAGACTGGTATATTTGAGGTTATGCCTGCAACATGCAACACATTAAAGCTAAAAATAAGCTCTGGAATTTGGTTTCCGTACCCCTTTAAAGGGGTACTTCAACAAAATTTTAAATATACCCGTCGTGTTCAGAAATAGGTTGAATATGATCCACAATATCCGTAAATGATAATCGCACGTTTGTATTGTGAGCCTGGTGGCTGTATTTTTCGTTATAAACGGCCCACTCTCGCAAGCGCTCGGAGAGCAGCCAGCGGAGACCACGTGACATTCGACGCAATCGTGACGTAGTTCGTCTCGGGACGAGCAAAGCTACGGCGAGGCTGACGTCGAGAGGATGGCCTAGTCGTCCAGCCACCGAAGCGGCTGCTTTTCTACGAATTTTGAGTGATGGGTTAATCTTCTATAATTTTGTAGAGGGACAATAGCGACTTCTAGGACACACAAAAGGGATTCTCGGGAAAAGGGAAGTTCCTCCATCCCCTCTTCTCTCGTCGTGGCCGGAGGCGAGACAGTTGCCGTCACTACCTCTCAAGGTTCCTAGACAGGCATTACAAACGAGGCGTTAGCGACATCCACCAGGTGCTCTTTGCTAATCGTTTAATTCATTTTAAAATTCCTATTCGTGACTTTTTAAACAAGATATTGGTGTGTTCGATGTGATACTGCTCCTTTCAACACATATAGACCAAAAATATAAGCGCCTAAATTTTGTTGTAGTATCCCTTTAAAGAGACTGGCAGCAAAAGCAAGCCTAGCGCCCTTTGACCACCATGTCTGCACGCCACGTGAGCTCTGCTCATGAGCAGAAGGAATGCTTGGCGGCATAACACCCATCTGGGCATCCAAAGACGAGATCAACAACGAACGGGAAAACTTTGCACATCGATACCAATGTGCAAAAGTGCTGCCTGGGACCAGAAAATATCACGTCTTTACTCCAATCTCGTTGGCAGCGGTATTGGAAGGGGCGACGACCGCAGCAAGACTTAAACGTTTTAAAGTCAACAAGATGTGAATCTTCAACGTCTGAAGATCGCAGAATGTTTCGTCATGGAGAAGTACCAGACGGAGGAGAACACGTTCTAACCCGAGAACGCACAAAGTCGTGAAGAGCGTGTGACAGTGAAAGGGTTATGTTCAAGAGGATTTCAGTGACGAGGACGTAAACATGCAATGCCGGACTGAACGTCAGATGAAGTAAACAAAAGCATTGGACAAAAATGTAACTTGAAAAAAGTCATACGTGTGACATCAACGAGTAAAGCTTAACAAATCGAAGTATTCTATTCAGCATAAAAGATACGAAAAGTGCTTTTGTATTTCGTTCACTTTTTACGTTGACTAGGAGGCTCAGAATCATTTGTAAAAGACGACTCGACACTTCTAAGCGTAACAAAAATCAGGTTACTTTTCTTGTTCCCCTCTCGTCCCCTTCACTTATTTTAACGTTTTGTTGCATTTTGCGCCTTCTCACTTCATTCGTACAATGAAGTGAGAAAAGGAAGAGAGTTGTTTGCCAAGCAATAACAAACTAAAATCAAATTAACTTTTAAAATAAAATAAAAAAGAAAAAAAAAGCGGCGAGCGGAAAGTGCGTGGTGGGCCTTTGGAGGGTATGCCAATTCTGTTTTACTTTCCTGTGCCTCGAGATGTAACATATAGAAACTCTAAATAAGAATTTCTTAATAACCATGACACGTTTAGTGTGGAATTTGGTGTGTTTGATTAGTAAGTAGTATATAACACCTTTGTTTAAAAATAACAAAAATTTAAGGTTTGTGTCCCTACCCCTTTGACGGCTGTTTTCTCAAGGTATGTTTATTGAGTTATTATAATGCATGGTAGAGGATCAACTGGTGCTGTTGTCTACGCGACTTCCGGGATGCAAATTGAAGCAGACAGCAACCAGTCTATCTTTTGGGGTGCACCTGTGCATTCCTATGAAAAAAAACAGCGCGTGCATTTTGTTGCTTCGGCGGAAAATAACACGGAACACTTTCGTTACTTGGGTCGTACCGAATAGTATGTACCTTAAAACATTTAAAAAAGTGAAATTTTTTAGTTGGCGCATTTTTCTTCAGAAGTGAACGATGTTTAACTTCTTATATTTCAGGCCCAAACCGGTCATGTTGAAAAACAGCGCGACTGGGACGAGGACACAAGGAGACGAAGAGAACACAAGACACAGCGCTGACTATCAACTGGTTTGTTATTACAACACAAGGAAAAACGACAATGAGATGAAAAACATGGAGTCAAATGTTCGCGCGCTTGCTTGGCGCCTCGTGGAATATGACCCTTTCTTCTTTTTCCATCCGATTGTAGACTGGTTTTCTTCTTTCTTTCCTCAGGCTTTGTGTTACCCTGAATCCAAAAACTTAATCTCGCTGGGAGTCAGAGTCACCGAAGGTTGGCTCACACACGAATTGTTGCTCTTCGTGATGCTATAGGCTTCTACCATCTCTCGACATGTTTGGTCGTGGTGTTGAAATAATATACTGGTGTTTTCGAAGCGTGTTCACAACCGCCATCCTGATGTTCCTTTTGGAACTAGCAGGTTCGTCTTACATTACCACCCAAGAAGAAATCTCAATCCAAGGGAAGGTAACGTTGTCGTCTTGGGCGATATACCTGTCCCAGAACCACACCAGAATATCCTGAAAAAAGGACCGAAGTTTTGCTTCGAGCCCACCCTTAAACGCGTAGACAAACTGGTTTTGTCCAGGTTCCTTTCACGGAATGTACCAGAGGAGGACAAACCTAGGTGCATCACCGAATGTGTAGACGTTTTACTGAAAAGTGAAGGTAGCCCTAAAAGATCCCACAGTTTAGATCCTACGATTAACTTTCTCTCATCCAACAACTTGAATGTCATGTTATCCGACAAAGAAGGCTGCTTTGTAGTCATGCCTAATGGTTTATTCTCCGAGAAAGCTCATATAGCTGTCCAAAAGAATTTTAGAGAGGTATCGGAACGTCCAGCTGAGATTAAAAGAAGAACCATCAAGTTTCTCACTCAACTCAACTTACAGAAAGTCGCGTCAGTAGCCAAGAAAGGAGAAGACCTCACGTTAATGGTGTTTTTCTCCGCAAAAACCCATAAACCGGGAATCCCTTTCCGCACCATAGTATCGGAACGCAACACTTGGCAACACGCCATCTCGGGATATTTACAAAAACACCTAAATTCCCTTTCAATCGTTGACCCTTTACGTATCCCCAACTCCAAGGTGGTTATCGAATTTCTAAGGAACAGCAATCTTGAGGGGTGCACAGCATTCAGCATTGATGTAGAAGACTTATACTACTCTTTGCCTCATGATGACCTCATGGTAAGCGTTCAAGAGTGCATTTTGGAGTATAACAGCGAAACTAAGTTTAGAACGCAATGCGGAATAACAGTTGAACAGTTCCTTGAACTATTATCTGTGTATTTAAAATCTACTTTTATAGGGTGGGAGGATAAAGTATTCGTTCAAAAGTCAGGTGTTTGTATAGGGTCGAGAGTAGCGCCTGTACTAAGCGATATTTTCCTCGGGAAGATAGGTAGAGCTCTAGTTCAAGAATTGGAAAATCACACCATTAAGATCTTTAGGTATGTTGATGATTTCTTGGTATTTGTTGAAGGCTCTGATTGCGAAAAAACAATAGATTACGTCCTTAAAGTATTCCATGAGCTAGGCCAAGGCCTTAGGTTCACTTATGAGACGCCAAAAGAGAGTCGGATTCAGTTTTTAGATCTCCTCGTTGAATTTCAACTAGAACACATTTGCTGGTGGTATCATCCTAGAACATCAAAAAGTTTGCTAAACTACCAGTCAGCACATTCGAAACTCGTAAAAAGAGGAATAGTGTATACCTGTTTGAAGTCCGCCTTAACAAAGTCATGTGTTCACACAATGGGCATTAGCTTCACTTCCCAGATTCAAAGGATTAGGGATTCAGGATACCCAGACTCGATTATTTCATCAGCATGCGATAGTTTAATAAAAATCGTAAAGAATAGTTCCAATTTCATGCTGGAAGAACCAGTTAAAAAAGAAAAGAAGAAAGTTTCAGTCATTCCTTATCTTCACCGCATTTCACACGGACTTAAAAAGGTCGCGTCCAGATACGAGGTGAACGTTGTTTTTTCAGCCAAAAACAAATTAAGCAGATTATGCTCCGCTGTACGTGCACGCAGGGAGGGGAAAGCAAGATCTGAATATAACACATGTAAGGTAAAGCATGGGGTACAGTTCGTGTCGTGCGTAAAAGGCGTGGTTTACCGCATTCCCTTCTCTTGTGGGCACTGTTATATCGGGCAGACCGGCCGGTGCTTAAACATCCGACTAAGAGAGCACCACAGCTCCTTGAAAGGCACCGCAAGTTCACATCTAGCGATACATTGCAGAGATTGCGGTTGCGAACCACGCTTCGAAAACACCAGTATATTATTTCAACACCACGAACAAACATGTCGAGAGATGGTAGAAGCCTACAGCATCACAAAGAGCAACAATTCGTGTGTGAGCCAACCTTCGGTGACTCTGACTCCCAGCGAGATGAAGTTTTTGGATTCAGGGTAACACAAGGTCCTCAGGAAAGAAAGAAGAAAACCAGTCTACAATCGGATGAAAAAAGAAGAAAGGGACATAATCCACGAGGCGCCAAGCAAGCGCGCGAACATTTGACTCCATGTTCTTCATTTCATTGTCGTTCTTCCTTATGTTGTAATAACTAACCAGTTGATAGTCAGCGCTGTGTCTTGTGTTCTCTTCGTCTCCTTGTGTCCTCGTCCCAGTCGCGCTGTTTTTCAACATGAACTCACACCAACTCGCCCAGTTATCTATCCTTATCAAT
>JAZHYW010043864.1:0-18492 GCA_037355805.1 Ixodes ricinus | reverse complement strand
CGTTTTCAGTGAACGCTTCGCTGCTGCCGGCTTGCACTGTCATTTGTCTACGTTGCGTTGTTGCCCTTTGCAATGACAAAAAGACCTTTTGACGTTTTCGCCGAATTTCCTGATGGTATGAAAACCGAACGGAAAGCAATGAGAGAAACGTTAAGAGGGACTTCCGTAACGAGATACGAGAGCCGCGAACAGGAATACTGGGAAATAGAAATCTAGCATGGACTTCATAAATGTAGCCGATTCGAGGAAATCAAGCACAAGACTTAGAGCGGAAACTCGATGGATAATACGTTAAAAAAAAGAAAACGAAGAGCTGCGAACCAGAAGTCCGGCGCTTGAGGGGGAAACCAAAATAAACCAGATGAGCAGTGTTCAGCGCGACCGGCGCTGCCTGTGCCTACAGCCTAGAAATAAAAGGACTTGTATACTTACTGAGCGAAAACGAGGATCGTCATCTAACGCTCTATGCAAGCTCGGTGAAGTAATCGACGAACCCACGGATAAGTCTGACATCGAAACCTCCCACACCGTCCGCGCACGCCAACGTAACAAGCATAAAGCCCCGGTTCACACGGTTGCGTTTGACTGCGTTTGACTGCGTTGCGGCAGCGAGACACCAGGACATCCCTGCTTCTTATATCGCGTGCCAGAAGATTCCTTGAATTGGATTCCACGCTTCATACGAAGCACAGATGTACCGGTGACTCGCTTTCGGTTCTCGCCGCAACGCAGTCAAACGCACTCAAACGCAAGTGTCTGGTCGGCCTTAACATCGTGCAACTCATTTGCCGAGAAAAAAACAACGTGACAGGGCGCTAACAAAGGGCAGAACGAAGCGACCCACCAACAAAGAACTGGGATACGCCACTGACACGTCCGTGCACATTTGTGCCCACCCCCGAAAAAATGCTTCGTCAGGCCATTACAAGAAAGCGCAGGTAGGCTGGAAATACGTATGGGTACGCAACAGTAAGATCTGTGCTAAAAATCTGATATTACAGACGTAGTATCCATCGAAAGCAGTGACGATCTTCTTACGATGCGCTAAAACAAAGTTGATTTGTAGTCGTGTGACTGCCTTCCTTCTTAATCTGAGATGGAAGGCGCCGGTTTGTGTTTTGCCAAAAGAATTGTGAAACTCTTGACAATCAGGTCAGCTGGACACAGAAAAACAAGGGCACGAAGAAGGACTGGACAAACATACCGCTGACTAAGAACTGACTTTTACTTTCCTCCTCTTCTGCCTAGACCACTTTCTTCAACCGTCGTATACGGCAGGTGTGCCCATGTTCCAGGCAACCTTTGGGCCTACCACTCAACGGGGTGTGGCAAACTGCAAATACTGGCGTTCTTTTTCGTGAACCGTAATTGACGAGGTGCTCACGCAATCTTCTCCTATTTCTTCAATGGCCAAGGCCTCCAGCACTTCACGGGAGTTCTTGTTCTTATGAAGGACAGTTATGCTGATGAGCTCTGCATCACATCCTTAGGTCCGGCAATGAGCTGACAGACGCCCCCCTGATGTACCCTTCACCGACGCTGCGTGCTCCTTGCTCTATCGTTTATACGCCGGTCGGTTTGGCCGATGCTGGCTCTCCCCCGCAGGAGCGGGGAATACGATACACGGCTCCCCGTTTCGCATTTGGGACATAGTGTGTTCCATGGGCTGTGTCACACATCCGCTGTTGATCACGTCCTTTGTTGACTCTGCGGCACATGGCGTATGCTTTGTTTCGGTGCCGAACGAACAACACTGAATATCTTGACCTGCGATCTGCGATCTATTTCCAGTCTGCGTGGTCAGCTCCATGGATGTAGGGCGCAGCCAGCAATTCGCAATCGCGATGGTGGATTCACCACTTCCTCGCCGCTTGCTGCATCTCCGCTTCAGTTTCTGGGAGGAAGCTCTCACTGTACGCTTCCTAGGAGGGACGCTTCGGGTAACCAGAAACGCGTTAGTCGGGCGATCTCGTCTTTAAAAGCTTGCCTCAACTTGATGGTGGCGGGACTTGCCCAAGCGCAGAGACATAGAGCAGTACCGGCAGCACTTCTCTTGATGGTCTTCGAATGGCCTGACTCGTAGGAAGAAACCCCTTGCACGATCGGGGTTCGTAGCGCCAGAGGCATGGGCTTAGCACAGAACTCCAGAAGGAGGGTCAAGGGAGCTTGATTGACGTCTTCAGTGGTGGTTCGTAGTAAGCCCCGATTCCGGGCAACTTTTGCGAAACAGGTCCATGCCCTCTCTTCTACACCCGTTCCTACGGATCTTCCAACTCAGTGTCCGATGGCATACCAAATAGTCATCAACATACCTAAGTGTGGCTTTCACCCTGGCGCCATTCAGGTTCTCTTGGATATTCCTGCCGGATGCTACAGGAAAGAATTTGCAAGGATAATGAGCGGCCCGAGAGCTAATACACACGCCGCTTTTTTGCACGAAATCTTGCCCTTCATTGGTCACCACTGTCGCTGCCAGGTATACACTGAGGTTCCAGAAGGTGTCGACGGTAATTCCAGACGAGTTTTGGAATGTTCTTGTCCTTGCTCTTCAATGGCTGCTCGAATAATCAACAAAAGAGCCTGTGTGTGGTACTGAGTAATACACGTCCTGGATACCGACTGACAGGGCAGAGAACCAATAAGTTGTTCTGAACTTTGTATCCTGTAAGGATCGTTTCGCACTGAACAAGGACAGCTGTTTCGCTAAAAAGGGCGACACGTGGCCTTGCCATGTTGCCTTCCAATACAATGGCCCTAAAAAGGGCGACATCCTTGTGGGTCTTCACTGAAAGGCACCTCAAGGTGTCCCATCTTCGTCTTTTTGATTTCTGTGCAAAGACTATTCCAGGTGGTCTCTCTCAAGTAGCCGCCGTAACTAGATATGACGGCGCCCATGGCCGATGGAGATTTTGCGCCCCTCATGGCCCATGGCAAGCCATTCGCGCCCCTCGCGTAGCGCCGCTGTCGTTTTTTTCCATAGAGCACATGTTGTGTGGACTCGGCTCGGCGCCCCCCTCCGAAAAGTGGCGCCCCGGGGCACTTGTACCCCGCACCCCCCCCCCCCTAGTTACGCCACTGCCACAATAACCTGTTCCCATCCTTTGCTTAGTTTTTAGGTGCGGAGCATCTCTTGCTCAGGTCTATGTCCCGCGGCGTCGGCGTCGGCGTCGTCCGCACTCACACTACGCATGCGCAACTCTCCTCCTTCCCTCTCTCCAACAGCTGCGCGTTACTCTCTCCGCTCTCTCTCTCTACCAGCTGCGTGCACTTCGCGTGCGTTCGCTTCTACTCACACCGCGCGCGCATGCGCAACTCTCCTCCTCTAGTCTCCTCTCCTTCAAGTGTGAATATAAGCAGCGGTAGCGCCTGCGAGCGTTCCCCCGGAGGAGTGAAAGGAGGATAGTTTTGGGCGCGCGGGTCGCAGCGCCACGCCAGGGCTTTCCAGTGGGGTGGGCTTTCCCGCAACTCTGCGGCTGTCGTCTGCTAGCGTTTCTCGGCCGCTCGCGTCCGCCGCAGCCCAAATCCGGCCGGCCAAAGAAATCAGTCAAGAAGGGAATAAATTAATTACGATCCGCGATGCTCCGCATCACCCCATAGTCCCCCTCAGAGGAAGATGGTAGTAATTTTTAATATATTTTTTCTTCGACACTAATAAAGTTTTAGTCATGGCTGCCGGGCACTTGTCATCCATATTTCCCCGAATCCAGGACAACAAAACCATCCTCTTTGTCCAACACGCAGAACCTGAGATCTTTGCTTCTAAGCTCGTTTCGCGGAGCCAAAATAATACCTGGAGACATTTGTGCAATGATGCAGTATAAAATAAAAGTAATTTGAAACTGTTCCGCTTGAATATTAAATCGGCTAGGTCTAAATTTGACGATCTTACATTGCCTTTTGGATCATTTAAATGCTTAAATGAATCATTTCGCCCGCCAGAGCGGTAACGTGGCACGATTTTTGGCTTTTTCTCTTTTATAAATTATTGTGATTCACGAACGAAAGCTCACTTTTTCTTTTTCTTTGTGGAGATATAAATATAAATTTGTTCGCAGATGTCCCGAACACTATTTTGTTAACAATATTAACGACAAATAACGTTATGAACATGATTGCTCATCCCACACGCACCACGCGTCAACGTCAACATTACTTGATGTTTTGATTACAAATTAAGAAAAGGAAAAGGTCGAGACGGGCGTAACAATTTCCGATATTAGTGACCATTTGCCCATATTTATGTTTTTCGACAAATAACAAGACACATGCAAACGGGACACTACTATGGCATTTAAAAAGAAAATACACCAAATACGCAGAATGCATTTAGACAAAAATTATTTTTCCTCGAATTGGGATGCTATATTCAATTCAGTCGACGTAAATATTGCTTATGACAAGTTTATAGAAACATTCATGCAAATTTGTGATGATTGTTTTCCGAACAAGACCGTTAAACTTGCAACGAAGGGAAGGAAGTCGTGGATGACTCCGTTGCTTTTTTAGGAAGACACATAGAAAATATGAACTTTATGAAACATTTCTCACAACTCGGAATGTAACGGTATTAGCCCCGTTCTAAGAATATAGTAGACACAAATTGACTAAAGAAATTAGAAACACGAGGCAAAATATACTATTCACGTCTATTTGATCCCGAGTGTCTAACAAAAAGGTTGATATATTATGGAAACTGATAAAAAAGGGTTTTAGAACGTTCTATTAGGCAAATAAAATTGAGAATATAAACAAACAATCAAGGCGCAGTTTTAAATGACTCAAATTTATCCAACGTATTTAACTTTTTTGTTAATATAGGTAGCAGCAGTTATAACGCTGAAGTGTCAAAGAACATATTGCAAATTCCGAATCACTATTCTTGTAGATGAAGTTGAAGTTTGATGAAATACAGATTAAACTGGTAAAACATGTGGCTGATGTCTAACGTAAATCTACAGCCTTGCATTATATTTTGGTATTTTCCCTAAAAAGGTGCAAGTAGCGAAAGTTTCAGCCCTTTTCAAAGTTTGAAATAAAGACGGATGAGGAAACTGCCGCCCTATATATATACTGCCAGTGTTTTCAAAAAGTCTAGAAATATTTATTGACACTCGTACTGTGAATTTTTGCGATAAGCACTCCTTATTGCGGACTGCCGATTCAGCTTCTGGGAACATAGATCAACCGAAACAGCATTACTGACTCCAGAAGAATATATACATAAAAATTTCGAAAATAAAGTTTTGACGTTAGGAATACTTCTAGACTTGAAGCACAGTGTGGTACTACAAAACTTCTAGACTTCAGTAAAGCATTTTTATTGTATTGATCATTCCACTCTGCCTGTTAAAATGTTCGAGTGGAAGATCGTGGATGCCATATTGCCGCGCGCAGGGCCACGCGTTGCTTGCTCGAGCCCTGCGCACGGCATTATGACATCCATGATCTTCCACTCCAACTTATTAGATCATGCGTATAGTATTGCATACAGTTCGTTCAAATTGATAAACATAAATCATCTTTAAATATTACACTTGTAGTTTCGCAAGCTTTCATGCTTGGACCACTCCTTTTTTAGACATCAAGGATATCGTAAACATTTATTACAGATGCACATATGGCATCTACGCGGATGACACGAGCATATCTTTTTCGGGCACATGAGAGGATAGTCTTATAAACAAAGCTAGTACCTTTTTTTTCAACCTAAAAACGTGAACTGAGATAAAAGGCTTGCATGTTAATGTCATGAAAACAAAATCTGTCATGTGCTGTCCACCTGTTTTAAATCATAAACTTTGTAACCCCTTTGATTTCGGGTCTTAAACTTTACGTTTGTAAGTAGCTACAAAACACTTAGAGACTTTTTTATATATGCTATGTAATAATTATATAAATTATCGTTATTCAAGTTAAGCAATTCTTTATGAATTTTAAACAAAATAGACATGTTCTCCCAACAAGTATAAAAACGTTTTTATATAACTCGTTTATTTATTCTCATTTAGCGCTAGGACATAGTTTAGGGGTAATACACCTTTTCACATCTTAATACATGTACTACAAAAAGCCAACAAGAGTAATATAAAACAATTCTTACCTCACCCAACACA
The DNA here is from genome assembly GCA_037355805.1 of Ixodes ricinus. Taxonomy (NCBI): domain Eukaryota; kingdom Metazoa; phylum Arthropoda; class Arachnida; order Ixodida; family Ixodidae; genus Ixodes; species Ixodes ricinus. The sequence continues at coordinate 12,379 of JAZHYW010043864.1, read as the reverse complement.
TTCATAATTTAAATTTTACAAAATCCTTAGTGTACACCAACTATATAATTACGCGTTTAACCAAAACCGTTCGACCACTGCGTATGTGTGCATTAGATTGGCGTTCAGATTTTATTTTTTAGCTTTCAGATTTAAAATAAAAAGTAGAATACTAATTCATCCAGATATAACCAGTGTCATATTCCTCCGAGGGGACGAGGGCAGGTCGAAAGGCGAAGCGACACATAAGTAGGCGAACGGAAATCAATTTACTCACAAACATAAAAAATACAAGAAGAAGCGAAAGAAATATAAGAAGAAGCAGCTTTTTCTTCGGCCCCCTATCCACCGCATGTAATTGTGGTGAAAAATAAAATCTATCGTATCGTATCGAATAGTACCATACTTAACCGAAAATTAGGGAGCAATGAGATTGTATCACATAGATGGCGGAGCTTTACAATCATTAGAACAATTAATTATGATAGTGCTGAACATACTAGATTTTCTAAGAGTCTTATATAAACCAAAATATATTATATTGTTTTTTCAAAAGACTGCAAGAATAAATTCTGCAAATGGCATATAACATGTGTTTCAACAATATACATCATTTTAAATCTATGAGTGTTGAAGTAAACTCTCAAAGGTTCTTTCCAATTAAGAGTAACTTTATTCCAGACATTATGTTTATTGAGGATGCATATAATGCATTTTTAGAAGCGGGATTGAAAACTCAAGATGTATATACTAGAGCAGTTCTAACAAAATGCAAATTCGCAAGGTTTTATCCAATGTTTTTTTTTTGTAACAACCTACAAATTAATTTGAAAGCATTTACCACCCCTTAATTAAGTACATGTTAAACTTCGAACTGCACCACATACAAGATATAGAATGGCTATAATGTATAATTTTGATAGAAAATTAAATGGAACTTTATCTGATGGTAAAATAATGTTTGCCGAATTATAAATCTTTTTCTTTATCTTACATAAATGTATATTATATATGCAATCGATCTTTCAGAAGGTCAACAAAAAAAAACAACTTAAGTCTTAAATTCAGAAAGACGAATATACAATACCAATTGACCCAGGGCTAACCCTAAAAATTCTAAATTATTTATCACCTCTACTAAAATTGAGAAATTAAAAAAGGATAAATCAATAGATATAAAATTTTGTAAAGCCCAATTAAAACAAATCTAAGGACTTCAGAAGGTGTTTTTTGCATATTATTAGAGCTTTAGCAGCTGAAGCACTGCCATTACTTGTCAAAGTGGCATTAAGAGGATTAGCAACAACTGGAGCAACAAAAGTTGTAGAGGAGGTTACTAACAAAGGCGTTAGAATCGCTGGAAAAGTTTATAATTGTAGAGATAGTATAGTATCACGAGAGAACGTTATAATGGTAAAGGTGTTAGAATCATTGGTACAAAAACTAATAAAGACACCACTAAATTATATTTATATCATTGATATATTAAATCATAAACAGAGATTTAGTGGTGTATTAAAACACACATCTAAATCTCTGTTTAGCTAGGTAACACCTTTTAGGATATTACTGTCTTTGAATTTGGTGTTATAAATAACGCTAATTCTCCGTCCTCAGGAACTCATTGGGTTTGTTATTTTAATGATCCAAAGGGTAAATATATATAATTCTTTGATAGGTTTGGTTTACCCCTTGCAAAATACAATTTAAAGTGTTTGAAAACAAGTAAAAACATACTTTATGAGTCATTACAGTTGCAAGGTATACACTCTTTTTATGTGGTCAATATTGTATTCACTATATTTTAAATTGCATAGAAGGTAAAGCACTATTAAATATTTAAAAGTTTTACCAGATTCGGAACATAATAATAAAATAGAACTGATAAATGGTCTAATAAGTAGTTTTATTTTACTATATAAATGGAGCGAATCATAGAAGAACCTAAAAAGAAAGTATATGTATTCAGATTTTATCAATATCATCAAAATATAACCGGGTTTCTAACCTTCACCAAATGTGTCTGTTCAGCAAGTGGATTTACTGCATTCGTATTTCTTCCCTTGTCTGGTTTAAGTTTGAGTGTTTTACTGATGGTGGCAATTAAAAACACCCTTGATGTACATGAGATATTTATATCTTATTACAAATTTTATAAATAATTTTTGAGCTTGTACAAATCCAATTAAATTACAGAAATTGAGCTGGCAAAAAGGGAAAATTATTTTGTTAGGTTTAATAAATATCTTGCAAGAGAAAATCATATTAAACAACAAAACTGAATGGGTATAAATTTAATTTCAAAATAAATATATTGTTTACATTGTAAGCAAAAAACTGCACAAAAAGATTATAGCAATACGTTAGTAAAGATAGTAGATCTATCTTTAAGTAAATGTATTGTTTACGTTGTCAGCAAGAAACTGCACAAAAGATTATAGCGAAAAACTCGGTAAAAATGATAGACCAATGGTTCTGTAAATGTAAAATATCTGGTACTTATAAATGTACTTTTTGGACTCTCAGAAACGGGGAAGTCCTAGCAAACATTTATTACGACCCTGAAGGAGGGATTTCTGGAATAAAGGATCTTTAAATAAAGTACGACTATAAAAGAGATTAAAGAGTTCACCGAGAAAAGATGTGTATGCAAAATTCAAACCAATTATTAACAAATTTGAAAGACGTAGAATTATCGTACATGGAATATATGATCTTGTTGAAGTTAATAAATATTCAAGTCAAAATAAAGTATATAAATATACATGTGACCTGTATAGATATACTTTCAAAATATATTTGTTCAAAATATAAAACAGGTGATCAAATGAACGAATAACTCAAACATTCATTGAAATATTTAAGCCAAAGAGAGCACCTAAAAAGATACAGACAGATCTAGGGCTAGCATGTTTTAAAGTAAACTTCCGGGATTGTTTGAAGGTAAAGGAATTACACATTTGAGCAGTTATTTTAAAGAACCTATTGTTCAAAGGTTTAATAAAGCAATGCACGAAACATTTGAAGTTATTTTAGTGTACAATATAATCATGCTTTGTTTGATGTTTTGGATAAAGTAGTAAAAAACTATACTAATACATTTGTATGCATATCTTAAATGCATTTATTTACACATATACCTGCTGCGCCGTTAGGCATTATGCAGGGGGTACGTAAAAACACGCATTCAAAGAACCCTTCAAAAGTACAAGCAACAATCAATAAGTACTATATTTTCACTCTAGAATGCTTCTCTGCAGTCCATCCTAAAAACATCATTATCAAGAACAGAAATCAGTTCATCCAGAAGCGCTCTCCACTCCCGGGCGGTTTGAACAAAAAATTAATAAGAAAATCAATCAGTACGGTAACGATACTGTGCCGCTGTCTTAGAATGATTCCGCCTTGATAATACATTATGCGGTTCCAGAATATAAATACCTTTTTCAATACCTGTCTTCCCGTAATAATATTTATTTATTTATTATTTGTCCATACTGCTAGCATTTTTTATATATACGCCAAGAGAGAAAATGCAAACAAAAATGACAAAAAAAACACATACCAATGCAATACAGGCAAACTAATTTCCAAAACATGTTTGAGTAGCGCGTTGTTAAATATGGTCAGTGATTCTGTTTTGAGAACACTTTTAAAGAGGTTATTCTGTTCGCCTATTGTGTTGCGGAAGAAAGGCGATTTTAACAGCGTGGTTCTACACAATGGTTCTATGACTGTTAGTTTATGTTTAATTCTTGTAGATCTAGCTTCGTTAATTGCCGAATAATCGTTCAAGTACAGTCGCAAATTACCACGCACAATATTATTCAAAAACTTAAGCCGATCTATTTTTCGTCGTGTCGCTAAATCACGCACTCCTGACAGAATATATAATTCAGATATTGAAGACATAAAACTGTAGCGATTGTAGGCAAACCGTAATGCCTTTATTTGCACAGCCTCAGGCCCATCAGAAGACAATTTGGTGTGGGGATTCCATATAACATCAGCATATTCTAGCAAAGGTCTAATAATAGATATATAAGGCAACAACTTTCTCTCTGTGTTACCATGACAAGTTGCGTTTTAAAGACCACAGTTTCTACAAAGCTTTCTGGCCGATAAAGCTTACATGAGTGTTCCAGGTTAGGTCCGAAGTAATTAAAACACCAAGATATCGAAATTGATTAACTGACACAACTTGTTCGGCATTGATGGAGTATGTACAAGAATGGTGAACATCTTCGCGTCACAGACATTTGAACACACTTCTTGCAATTCAATACCATATTCCCTTTCAAACACCATGAATGAATTGAAGCAAGACAGTGATTCAGCTCTAACTTATATGACAGTATGTTTGCAGTAGAGAATAAGACACAATCGTCAGCAAAAAAGCGACTTTGCGACAGATGGATTTTCTATCTTCAAATCATTGATGAAGATGAAAAACAAGAGCGGTCCCAGGACAAATCCTTGGGGTATACGCCCGAGAATAGCAGATGACTCAGGGGAAACACTACCATTGACAGTCACATACTGCCGTCGATTAGTAAGACAGGAGTCCAGCCAACGTACGACATTCACATTACTGATAACACAGCTCAACTTATGTAACAGTTCTTCATAAGATACGCGAACATAAGCTTTCGCAAATTCTAAAAATATAACGTCCGTCTGACCGCCCGCATCAATGGCAGCCGCAAATTCATGTACCGTGTGTACTAGTTGTGTCACAGTTGACATATCACGTCTAAACCCATGCTGCTCATTTTGAAAAAAAAATACTGTTCTAGAAAAACACAATCAAATGCTTGAAAATGAAATGCTCTAACCCTTTACTAGCCGTACGCAAAAGTGAAATGGGTCGGTAGTTTTCGCCACATTGGTTGTCGCCTGATTTAAATATTGGTAAGACTCTTGAGGTTTTCCACTCGCTTGGCACGTCATCTGTGCTAAGACTATGACAGTAAATCAAGTGTAAACATTTAGCCTACCATCCAGCGTACCTAAAAATAAAAACATTCGGAATATTGCCTTGAAAACACTTCTTCCTAAGGTCCAGGTTAAGGAGGGCCGCAAAAGCACCTTCCTTAGAAATGGTAATGTCCGGTATCGTTATAGGAGAAGCCTCATAACCCGGGATTGTCCCTTTGTCTGCCATGAATATAGACGAAAAATAGAACAATGAAAAGCAGCGTTAGAAATACGCTGCTTCTTATTTGTAGTGCCGTTGCACAGTTTCATGTCCATGAAAGTTTATTTCTTTCGTTTCAGAAACCTCCAGAACTTTCGGAGGTTGCTACGTAAATAGTCGTGCAAAGTAAAGTTTAAAACTATATTTGGCGTTTGCCACTGAAGCTTTGAACTGCCTGCGCGGAATTGGTATAAAATAAGTGTTTTTCGCATTACGAAATTTCTGAGCTCGGCTAGTTTGCGTTTCAGGTGAAGGATGTCACGGGTGATCCATGGATTGTATCTTTTTACTCTTTTCACTCCGATCGGTACAAACCTCTGGATGCAGTCAACAACCAATTATTTAAACCACGACCTCAAGTCATGCATGATACTGCTAGCGACTTTAAACATATCGTGAAATTCGGGAAAGCTCTCTTCCAAAGTATCGAGGATATCAACATCATTAGCACTATTGAAGTCATAGAACCCCTTTAGGTCAACCGTATCCAGTTGCTGTCAAGCAAGCGAGAGAGTACTGTTACATGAAAAATAAATGATTAGTTTGCTGGCGGTCCATCAGGAGGCGATGGGGCCGCGAATGGGTTTCCTGTGTCCCAAGAGAGGGGCTCGCCCCACTGACTTTGGAGGAGGCGGGCGTCCCTTCTCGGGACCCACGGTGGTTGGCTATAAAAGGGAGGCCGAGTGCCGATAAGGAGAGCGATGGACTGAGAGCTCAAAAGGGAACTCGGTGTGTTAGGCTTGCTGCCCGGCCCCGAGAACTCTGGGAGCCCTCGCCCTCGGTCCTCCAGCGGAGACGGCCGCGTTGTGTTAGCCTTCGGGTCGGCCACGCGGTTTGTCGAGTTGCCGGGCCAGGCTGCGCCAGCAGACTAGAGAAAATGTCATTCTGTCGTCTTGTGTCCCTTTTCTGCGATCACGCAAAGAAATAGTCGCGACAGTACAAACAACAAGAGAGTGGTCGGAAACACCTTCAACAATTTCGCAGCTGGTTCCTTGCCGCGCGATCTTAGGCGAAACAAAGACAAGATCAAGAAAGCTTTCAGTTACATTAGATAACGTGTGTGAAGCTACGAACGACCCGAGTCAGATTGCATGAAAAAGCGATGTCAATCAACACGTGCGACTGCTGACACTCCAGCAGAAGCCGCATATGATCCAAATCAAGGTGTGGTAGATTAAAATCACCCGCGAGTACCACGTGCGTGTAGTGCTTCGAAAGTGAGCAAAGAGGTTCATGTAGGGCCCATAAGTGTGAAACAGCGCAGTTAGGTGATGATAAAACGCACCCACTGTAATCGGCAGTGATGAAAAACAAAGCTTTGCCCAGATCATTTCAGTGTCATTAGTGCAGCTTACACGAGAGTATGGTACGTTGTCTTTTAATGCAATTGCAACACTGCCGCCTCTCGATGGTCGAATGCGAAAATAGAGTGCAGCTTTTAGGTATTTAATTTTTCGATATACAGTGCTGAACAATTTTTCATATATATATATATATATATATATATATATATATATATATATATATATATATATATATATATATATATATATATATATATATATATATATATATATATATATATATAAGCGAAACATTTGACTTATTATCCGCGGTGGGTCGGATGTCTCGCTCAAACCACGCTTATAATTGATTACAAAACGCAAACAAAAATTAAAGAAAACTTTTTCACAATTCATAGAAACGCACGGGTCGCTATGTCTGACTTAGGTCTTGCAAAACGAAGACGTCTTTTTTCCGATATTGAGACTTAAATATAGAACATACAAACAAAATACACACTTTCTCGACTTGCTTTTCGAGTAGACAACTATCATATCTACTATTTAACAAAAAAATAAAAAAACAAAAATTTGTTTTTTTTTTAGAAAATTGATTTTAAAATTGGGACTTTTGGTTTTCGCATAACATTAACGTAAAGGGATATTTCATACAGCTGAGCCATTTTATAATATATATAAAGAACGTGTTTCGGGCTCTCCATGGACATTAAAAATATTGATGTAACCCAAGTAGATCGCCAGTATTTAATTGTCAAAGTTCGTAAACAATTAATCGAGGGGCGTTTTTGACATTTTTACAGAAAAAAATCAAAACGCCTACAATTATTTCATGGTATTAGAGCCTTTTACCTGAGCTCACAGAGTACTTGAAACAAGTTAATATAATGTGGACTGAAAATCCACGGCGGGAGATTGAGCGAAACATCCAACCCACGACGGATGTGAAAAACACTGCTTTCCGCCGCGGCCTCTTTTAAAATTCGTAAGTCGAGAACAAAAAATCCGACGAACTTGCGGTTTGTGTCTCCTGCGTTTTCCGAGACGACGCCATAACATATATTTTTTTCAGCGAAATTAAAAATTCAATTCTTTTTGCCTGCACGATTTGAGATGAAAACACCCATATAATACTATATTTACAACTCCTGTAACACCGAATCAGAGCGCAGCTCTTGAGGAGGAGGAGGAAGGGTACGGGGGGGGCAAGTGACCTCGGGGGAGGGGGTCACGTGGTCTGGGGGTCACGTGACCTCGGGGGGGGGGAGGAAGGCGGAGAAAATTTTCCGCTAAATTTAGCGGGGAAAATTTTCCGCTAGATTTAACGGGGAAAAATTTTCCGCTAAATTTAGCGGGGAAATTTACCCATCATGCACCGTGCGGTTACGCCGACGGCGACGGCAATGGCGACGCCAACGGCGACGCCGCTGAAGCCGAAACGGGCGCCTAAGAGCTGCGCTCTAAAAATTGCTTCTAGTGCCGTCGTCTTATTAAGCACCACTACGGTCATTCAAATTCAAAAGCCTAAAGGGGAGGCTCGAGCAGACTGCTCAGGCACTGTATTTCCGACTGAGAAGCATGACTGCTGGGCTTTAGAGTGCTAAGAAATGGCCTGAACAATGAGCCTACGGGCCATAGTTCTGCGTCTAGAAGTTTCTTGAAGTCATTTTCGTTTGCTGACACATGAAATGAAAGTAGCTGTCATGTCATGCTTCGTGGGCAACTTCGTACAGACTGAGTGTGGGCATATCGCGCTGTTAACAGTGTCAGAAACATCTTCACATGTGGTCGACGGATTCAAATGAGAAACAAAGAGTTCTCTAAGCCTAGGAGGTCTAGGAGCGGCAGATAGCTTACTGGCTGAGCCCGTTCCCACAGAAGGCTGGAACTTGCGCCGAGGTTGAGTCAGTTGAGTCATGACTCATAAGCTATCTTTCGGCGTTTACGACCGGAGCTTTCTGGCCTGAGGTCGCGCCCTGCATTCGCCGCTTGGAGCCGCGGTTAGGACCGGGTGGCAGTTCCAACGGGTAGCGTCCGTCGCTTTCAGGCGGCTGGCGACACCCCCATTGCTCTCTCTGACGTCCCGCGGCGTTCGGAGGAACTCTCACCGCTCGAGCGGTTGCTTCCGGCTGTAGAAACCTGTCGGACAGGGATCCGGAGGCCTCGGAGATCGTTGGCCAGCCTGTGGTCGCCGTTTGGATGGCGGCACCGGGCCGCAGTAGTATACTTCGAAGAAAGTAGCCGGTTGACCGCTCTGGTGAACGGTGCCAGGGGCCTCAGCTACAGCAAGGCATTTCCGAAGAAGTTCGCTGTTCCGCGTGAGGTGCACACGCATAAACTCGTTGCCACGCCGTCAGGATCGTACTTCCTCAACCAGACCGTCAATTTTGCCGCAAAGCGCGGGCACCACTTCACGAAGGTCGCAAATTTCCGGCGGCGCTTCTTCCGATGGACTGTCGCCGTTCTCTGCCAACGATGACCTCTCGGTATATATTACGAAAAAAAGTTTAACCGCAAACACCTTCTACGAAATGAATGTCCCAACCTAGTCCGTTCTTCATTTCTGTGCAACTTGAGTACGGGCTATAACCAGCTGTGACAAACCTTAATGCCTGATTTTGAATTTGTTCAAACTTATTTTCAAGGTGACATTGAAGCAGATCCCAGATAACACAGGCATATTCTAAGATAGGTCTAATAAAAGAAAAATATAATGTTTGTCTCACGAATAAAATATAACATCTTACTTGCCTTCGCTACAGTATTATGTACAGGCACGTAGCCGGGGAATGGGGAGGGGGGGCCTGTTTCCCCCCCCAAATCTTCCATTTTGCTGGGGCCTCCTCTCCCCGCTCCCCTCATACAGCATTTTGTCATGGGTGCCCCCCCCCCCCAGAATCACAATCCTGGCTACGTGCCTGATTATGTATATACGTGGTCATTCCATTTTCAATTATTTGAAAAATGCACTCCCAAATGCTTATGTTTCTATACCCGTTCAAGTTCATAATTTTTTTTAAATTTATATGTAGACGGGCTAAATATAGATGGAGTAAAACATGTATTTTCACTTTTTTATATTCAATCCCATTTCCCAAGGATCACACCAGATGACCCCCATTGAAGCCTCATTAAAAAGAATGAAGGTTCATCCTAAACGATCTAACACACAACACATAAAAAAAATTAAAGTTGGAGATACTTTGAGATTAAGAAAATATAGGGGATCTTTGAAAAAGGATACAAGCAAAATTATAGAACTGAAGTTCTTAAAACTAAAGAAGTTTTACGTGATGGTATTCCATATTATAATTTGGTTGATATGAATGATGAGGATATACTTGGTACAATATATGAGCAAGATAGGTTAAATATATTCTCTTGAATTCTTGTATTTTCATTTGAAGATAATTTTGAAGAGTTTATTGTGAGAATGGGAAAGTGGCCCAGCATGTATAAGCAAATATGTTTTTTTATTTATCACTAATTATCGCTGAATTTTCGTATTCCATTCATCGCTTGAAATATAATTTAAACCCAATGTATTTAATCATTTTTCATTTTGAAGATAAGTTACTTAAAATATATATTTAATATATTAAATCCTTTTCATTTTGAAGATAATTTTGAAGAGGTCATTCTGGGAATGAAAAAGGGGGCCAGGAATCGGCATATTTCCTACCAATTACAATGTATTTGTCATTTCTTTCGGGATAACGAAGTCTACTCCGGCTGTGTCCCATAAGAGTCCTAGTGCAGTAGTTTGAGAAGTGGCAGAATAGCGAGAGGCATAGCGAGTGGTCAAACATGCAATCCCCGACAGCTGGAAGGAACGTCAGTTTTCGCCTTGGCCACTTTAGAGAGCCTCAAGTAAGAGTGTGCTCAACTCAACCCATAGAGAGCGTTTGCAATTCAATGGCGGCGTTAGAGATGTGTTATTGTTATTTTACAGTGTTATTTTATTCTTCGCGTAAAATATTCCGGCATCTCCATGGGGCTGTTGATAGCCGGAGTTATGTTCAAAAACCAGCTGTAGCCCCACAGGCCCATAGTAAAATATTTCAGTTTAATGCTCCCATAAACGCGTAATCCAGGCGAGCAGCTGGACACACCCTTACTTGAGGTTCTCTATCTCTAGGCCGCTTTAATGGTCAATGACTTGAAGACGAAAAATCCGCCAAGCTCGCCGTTTGCGCTCTCTTTCATTTCAAGAATGCTCACAAAACATGTATTGTTTAGGTCAGAATAAAATACTTGAGACTAAAACCCTGCCTCAATTGGGATGAAAGTACCCGAAATATATATCGTCAGGTGTGTTGCGCAGACTCTGTGAGTTTAGATGAAAACGTTTGCTTTCCTAGAATTATCATATAGTACTTGAAATATGACTTCTCATACTAGGCAAACTTTCAGTAATCACACGTCGTATTTCTGTTTGGTTCCTATTAGGGTTGTGCGAATATTCGAAATTTCGAATAGTAGTTCCGAATAATACACTATTCGATATTCGCTTCGAGAAGAACTGCACTATTCGCGTTTTTTGAAATGTTGATTGCGGTGGGTTAGTCCCGTTGAGTGCGCTTCTTACCAAGCACCGGTGCGCTGCGGAGAAGCAATACCCGCGGAAGCGAGCTTTGTGAGTGTTGCTTCTCTGCATTACATTGGTGCTTGGTAAGAAGCGCACTCAACGGGGTTACCTGCCGCGATAAACACTTGGAAAAGTATGAATATCGTAATAGTGTGCTTTGAAGTAAAGCATTAATTCAAAGCGGGATGGTGCACCTGTGCCGAATGTAATTGAGAATAAATGAAAACTTTGTGAATGTGTATATGTACATTGTAGTAAAAGTTTCAAAGTTAAACTGTTATGCAAGAGTTTACTATGTTAGGCAGAGATGCCCTTATAACCTGCATTCATCATGCACGATTCATTCTTTTAATGCGAATAGCATTCTTTGGATACTTCACGCACTTTTCGTCTATGTATCTATCTATCTATCTATCTATCTATCTGGCTATCTAACCTCTTACGCCGCGGGTCGATAAATAAATAAAAAAGACCGGCGCCGGCTGGGATTCGAACCGTTGACCCTTTGATCAGCAGGCAGACGCGCTAACCACATAGCTATGAAGGCAGTCATTCAACGCACTCTAAATGGTTGTTTATATCTTTACCATAGGACGCGCTTTACAGCGCTGTCACAGCTGCTGGCTGCGCGCGCGTTCCATGCACGAGGGCTCATTCCGCTCTCGTGAGGCTGAGCACGGCCGCTAGCTCACCCTCTCCCGCGCTCGGGAGAGGGTGATGTAGCGGTCGTGCTCAGCCTCACGAGAGCGGAATGAGCCCTCGTGCATGGAACGCGCGTGCACCGGTAGCTGTGACAGCGCTGTAAAACGCGTCCTCTGGTAAAGATATAAACAACCGTTTAGAGTACCGTTGGTTGAGACTAGCTGAGACGCCAGAAAGTCTGGTCGGTACCATTTTGAGTGTTTGTGCGTATGGCGCGTGCTTTGCTCGCCTTCCTAAGTGACACAAACGCATGTGCTGGGCTGCGGAGATCGTGCGCAGGGCTGTGAAAGTGTCAACAAATTTAGAATCGCCTCAAGAGTGGGCTGGCGTATCTATACTTCGTTTCAGCTTGGGTCCAGACGCAGCCGATGCTACGAGCGCGAGCGCGTGGCCCTGAACAGTGCTTGCATTGGACGAGCGCGCGTGCTTGGCAGGGACGCTGAAAGCCCAGAGCTCGCGCTTGTATCATCGCCTGCGTCTGGACCCACGCTGAAACGAAGTATAGAGTGTGCCGGCCACCTGACGAACGCGCATAACTCCGCACCGTTTGATGCTATTCGCATTAACGTAGATAATCATTCCCAAAGGATGGGTTCTGCTAATTTTTTAACT